>VMDO01015279.1:0-51711 GCA_007922755.1 Pedetes capensis | reverse complement strand
CATGTCAAAATGAATCACATTATGATGTACATTAAAAATTTCTAATAAAAAAAAAGAAATCAAAAGATGCATTGCTCTAGGAAAAGCTGTGGCAAAAGATCTCTTTAGAGTACT
The DNA here is from genome assembly GCA_007922755.1 of Pedetes capensis. Taxonomy (NCBI): domain Eukaryota; kingdom Metazoa; phylum Chordata; class Mammalia; order Rodentia; family Pedetidae; genus Pedetes; species Pedetes capensis. The sequence goes on along the minus strand of VMDO01015279.1, from coordinate 51,597 downwards.
GAAAAGCAAAGATGTCACATTGAAGACGAAGGTGCGTCTGACTCATGCCATGGTATTCGCAGTGGCATCATATGGTTGTGAAAGCTGGACATTAAACAAGAGAGACAGAAAAAGAATTGATGCTTTTGAATTGTGGTGCTGGAGACGTCTATTGAATATACCATGGACTGCCAAAAGAACCAACAGATCTGTCCTAGAAGTGCAACCGGAGTGCTCCTTGGAAGCAAGAATGGCCAGACTGCATCTTACATATTTCAGGCATGTAGTCAGGAGAGATCAATCCCTGGAGAAGGATGTCATGTTTGGGAGAGTGGCAGGCCAATGCAAAAGAGGAAAACCCTCCACCAGATAGATTGACACAGTGTCTGCTACAATGGGCTTAAACACAAATAAGATGGTTTGCCTGGCACAGAATCGGCAAGTGTTTCGATCTGCTGTACATAGGGTCGCTATGAGTCGGACTTGACTCGACGGCACCTAACAACAATAACAATTAGCGGACAGTGGCTCCACAGAAAGGAAGGCTGTGGTCTGATGCCCTGTCTTGCTCTCTGCTCCAATAACCAATAATCTGGATCTCTCTCCATCTCTGTAGGTCCAATGCTGAACTTCACTGCATTCATTAAACAAAGAATACTGGACACAGAGAGGCAGGTAGGGTCTCGTACAAGTGACTTCAATGCCCTATGCTTATAGCAACAAATAGGTCAGCCAGACAAACAACCAGCACAGACACATCAGGGTTAAGTTACACTGTGCAACAAATGGACTTAACAGATATCCACAGAATATTCCATTGAACAACCGCAGGATGCATATTCTTTTTGGCAGCAAATGGAACATTCTCCACTATAGATCAGGCCCGAATGGCTCACTGATGACTCTCAACCGATCTTTAAAGAAGACCTAACACCAATGCTCTTCAAATTATTCCATAAGATAGGAAGGCAAGGAACGCTCCTCTTGGGATGGAGCCACGTGGTGCTGATGGGAAGGCAAAGACGTTTACCTGACGGTTCAGCAACAACATGGCGAAGGCCAGCACACCGGAGGAGCCTGGGCACCTTCGATAAAGTGTCTTTTTCACAGACTTCTCACAAGCACACATATCAACAAAATATTTACTGCAGAATTTTATACATTATTAAAATAGAAAACTTCAACTTTCAACATAGGAATAATCTCATTTTTCATAGTAGAGCAGCTAAAATCAAACCATTAGATCTCAAAACAGGGAATTCTCAACAACTTATGAAAATGTAAGTTGAAAATATACTGTTGTTGTTGTTGTTGTTGTTAGGTGCCATCGAATTGGTATCTGACTCATAGCAACCCTACATACAACAGGTGAAACACTATTGTCAGTGCTTCTCTGCTGTTCATAGGGTGTTCAATGGGTGACTGCTTTTTGGGAGTGGGTTGGTGGGTCCATAATACATAAACCCATTTATATAAGTTTTAACAGCCCAAAGATAATAATGCAGTATTTAGAGACGCCTATAGGTTGAAACCATTTGAAATGGCTAATACTGGATCATTTTCAAAGTACAAAAAGGCCATTGCATACACCCAACCTAATAATAAAAGCATAAAAAACACGTGACAATGATAGGGACAAAGGCACAATGGAGGAGGAGGTCTTCACAAAGCTTTAGAAATTGCTTAAGGGTTCTTTTGGAATTTTAAATTTGAAAATGTTCATGGCCAGGAAGAACCAATGATTTGAAGAAAAATGAGTATTATCATGAATGTTGTTGTTGTTGTTAGGTGCCGGCAAGTTGGTGTTGGACTCAGAGACCAGAGACCCTATGCACAACAGATGAAACACTATTATCGATGTTTCTCTGCTGTTCATAGGGTTTTCAATGGCTGACTGATTTTTGGGAGTAGATTGCCAGGTCCTTCTCCCAAGCCTACAGTACCTGGTGTTCCCAGGCAGTCTCCCATCCAAGGACTAACCAGGCCTGTCCCTGCTTAGCTTCCAAGATCTGATGGGCTCGGATGCCATAGGGCTATGGTTGCAGGCAACCATGAATGTTAGACCAATACAAATGGAAAGATCTACAAGTTAAGACTAGAGTTGTCCTTGTAAATAAATAAAAATTTGAATTGTACCTGGAATAACTGACATAGTCACATTCGAATAGAGCTATCCACCTATAGTCAATAAAGAACTAAAGATAATTTGTAATTAATTTTTTAGAAAAAAATATCTAATATAATTTCAAACAGAGTTCTCATTGTTAAAAATAACAAAGCTTAAAAGATCAGGCGTTTTGACAAAATCATTAATAGATTCATATGTCCAAGAAGCACACTCTCAGTGTGGTATAATGAAAAGCAAATTTGTGTCCATTCAACCAAGACTTTGGTAATGGTCTTTCATCCTTTCTATCAAGAATTCAAATTGAAATTAAAATTAAGCATGATAGGGTCAAGTTAATTATCTAATCTCTATTTCAATGGTGTCAACGAACATTTTATTTTGCAACAAATTAAAAAGAAATGATAAAAATCCACATTTCAAAATATGGTAGCTGTAACATAAGGAGTCATCATAGTTTCCTTACTCTTTAGACCTCATGTGAGGATCTCGTGACAAAAAAATGTTAGGATTTGTTTTCTGGCTTTATTATTTGCAAATGCTCATCAGTAGGAAAAGGTAAGTATATTCTCTGGCTGTTACTGAATAGTAAAAAGGAAATATAGGTCAAAAGGAAGTTATTATTGCAGACAACAAAAACATAAGCATTTAAAATACAGTCACATGTAAGCCGGACGCGATGGTGCACGCCTGTCATCCCAGTGACTCGGGAGGCAGAGCGAGGCAGGAGGATTGCAAGTTCTAGACCAGAGGCAGTCTGCATAACTTAGCGAGACCCTGTATCAAAAAGTAAAAAAGTAGGCTGGGGGTACAGCTCAGTGGTCCAACACTTGGAAAGCATGCAAGTGTGAGGCCCTGGGTTCAACCCCTAGTACTACAAACAAAACAAAACAAAACCCAAAAAAGTCATATGTAATTAACACATTATCACATACAATTATACAATATATATCCTATTTGAAAATCTCTTGAATTGAGTAAAGTCTTAAAATGCATTTCCAGAATTAGTTGACATCCATAAAAACATGTTATGCATAAGGATTGACAGATGACTATAAAATATTTGCGGGCTGGGGTTTAGCTCAGTTGGTAAAGCACTGCTCCACACTGAGGAACTGGGTTCAATCCTTGGCGTCACAAAAATGAGAGAAGGAATTTGTAATCCACTCCCAAAGCAATCCTGAAACAATCAGCCATTGAGAACCCTATGAGGGTCGCTATGAGTTGGACCCAACTTGACAGCACCTAACAACAGCATAAAATGTTCAGAAGTAATAACCATCAGAGAATACACCCCTGCCACACTTCCTTCATCTAAGTCCCTGCCTTCTGTTCACAGTCATTCTTGTCCAATATCTGCACTGAAGCCATCTTTCCCTCATTATTTCATCTTATTTTAAGTTGTCTATAGTCCCTTTCTCTACCACTACCACCATACTGAAAGGCCATTCCTGATGCCTTCCTATGTGTGGTTTTCAGTTTTGTGACTTTTCATTCTCCCAGATACTCTGCTGTGTGATACCATAGGCAAACTTCTTGAACTTATCTCCTTGGCTTCTAATACCCTCATTCTTCTGGACCACACAGTCTCCCTAGCTGTTTCTCTTCCAAAAACTCAAACACACAGAGGGTGTGTACCCATTTTGCTCTTATCCTCATATCTGAAACCATTATTGAACGAAATAATATTAAAACTGTAATAAACCCCGCATAGATACCGACTTCAAATTGGCTTGACTCTGTTTCTTTCCTCCCACTCACCCCCAATTTAAAGGACTGAAAAGACAAGCAGAGTTTCTCCTGGAAGTAACTATTATTTATTTCCATCTCTTCCATTCTTTTATAGAAAAGTTGTCATTCAGTAATAATATTTTAAGATGCAGAAAAATGTGGCCCATTGTAAAGAGAAGAAAGGGTCAATAGAAGAAGATATAGGCATGACACAGAAGATAATTTGAAAATTGTTGTTGTTGTTGTTAGGTGCCTTCGAGTCGGTATCCGACTCATAGTGACCCTCTGTACAACAGGGGAAACACTATTGTCAGTGCTTCTCTGCTGTTCATAGGGTTTTCAATGGCAGACTGATTTTTGGGAGGGGGTTGCCAGGTCCTTCTCCCAAATTTGAAAATACCTATGATAAAAAGGCTCAGTGGTGCTGTGAAAAATAGTGAATGGATGTTAGAATTTCAGCAATGAGAAGAAATCTCAAAAGAGTAGCTAAATGGAAATACTGTAAATTAAGAGGATGCTTTACAAATTAAGAATTTTCTCACTGTGTTCAACCGTAGCTTAGACATAATAGTGAAAACGATCTGTGAATTCAAGAGAAGTCAACAGAAAGTACTCTAAAAGAAATCCTAAAGGAAAAAATGAGGAGGGAAAATAGAAAAAACAAGTAAAAATGTGCCCAAGATATTTGGTACAATAGCCAGGGCTATGACAAAAATGTAATTTGAGTCTTAGAAGAAAAAAAATAAGAGAGAAGTAGGGGTGGGGAGAAGAAGGAAGGGAAAAAGGAAGTTTGTTTGTAGACAGGATCTCACTATGTAGCCCAGGCTGGCCTCAAACTCAAAATCCTCCTGCCTCAGCCTCCCCAATGCTGGGATTACAGCTGTGCCCCACTACATCTGGCTCAGGAAGGAAGATTTTAAAGAGACAGTTGCCAACAACTTCCGAAGGGAATGAAAAGACCAACTTACAGATCCAAGAATCTGAACAAACCTTAAGTAGAATAAAGTAGAATAAAGACAATGAAAACCACGCCTGGGTACATCATCATCAAACCAGTAACAGAAAAATAAAAAGGAAATCTCAAAAGTATCAAAAGGAAAACAACCTGTAGCTTACAGGGAACAATGATAGGAACGATGGCTAAATTCTCACCACAATGAAGGTACAAAGACAAAATATTTCAAGTTCTAACAGAAATAATCCCAGGTACCAACGTAGCATTCTATTGTTAGTTGTTGGGTGCTGCTGAGTGGGTCCACCTCCTGACATGCCCAGGGTTTTCAATGGCTGATTGTTTCAGGATAGCTTCGAGAGTGGATTGCCAAGTCCTTCTCCCACTTTTGCAGTGCTGGAGATCGAACCCTGGTCCTCAGAGAGTGTGGAGCAGCGCTCTACCAACTGAGCTAACCCCCAGCCCATAGAATTCAATAGGCAATGCAAATATCCTTCAAAAATTAGCAATTAAAAGCATTTGCAGAATAGCCATGAGAATTTTTTTCAGGAGACTGCACTAGAAGCAATGCAAAAGAAAATTCTTTAGGATGGGAAAACCAGCATCAAGTGGCACCAAAGATTTTCAGGAAAAAAATGAAGATTATCAGAAAGAGCTCATCTTTAAAATGAAAAAGAAATTGTTTCATTTGACTTAGACAAAGCAGAATATTTTCAGACATCTACTATGCCATGGCTCTAAATTGAATTTTTTCTTCACCTATGCAAATTTTGACATTGTGCCAAAGAATTAAATACGGTTTATTATTTTTAAAATATTTAATTTTCAGAAAGTCAATAAACTTAATATCTAAACTATAATATTTATTACAGCAAGATTTTATCAAATACCTAACATGAACCAAGCAAACATTATATATAAGCTTTGCAATCATCCTGGAAAGGCGGCATAGAAAACATATTTTACAAATGAGAAAATAAATTAGGAACCTGGATGGAGAAGTTAATTTCTTTCTTTGCCAAAGTCACTTGGCTCTTTGGAAGCAATGCTGGGATTCAAACTCAAATCTATCTGATTCTAAATCTCATGTCTTGCTTCTCCAGCACTAGTTATTACCACAAAATAATTTGTTTGTATAATGAGTTACTTGTCCAGTGCAGATGTGTTTATCAATCCAACTGCCATGCATAAAATTTAAACAATCAAAATTCCTAAGACTACCATCTTGTTGTTGTTAGGTGCCATCGAGTCGGTATCCGACTCATAGTGACCCTGTGTACAACAAGCAAAATGCTATTGCCAGTGCTTTTCTGTTGTACATAGGGTTTTCAATGGCAGACTGATTTCTGGGAGTGGGTTGCCAGGTCCTTCTCCCAAGCCTACAGCACCTGGTGTTCCCAGGTGGTCTCCCATCCAAGCACTAACCAGACCTAACTCTGCTTAGCTTCCGAGATCTGACAGGATCGGATGCCGCAGGACTACGGCTGCAGGCAAAACTACCATCTATACTATACAAATGAAGGCTCTGGGGCTGAACTTCAATTATAGTCATAGAATAAATCTATTCTATGAGATGCCTCTGTTTCTTACTTTGTCCAAAAATTTTTAAATACTTTTAATATTTATTACAAAATAATATTGTTGTTGTTGTTAGGTGCTGTCGAGTCGGTATCCGACTCATAGCGACCCTCTGTACAACAGGGGAAATGCTATTGTCAGTGCTTCTCTGCTGTTCATAGGGTTTTCAATGGCAGATTGATTTTTGGGAGGGGGTTGCCAGGTCCTTCTCCCAAGCCTACAGCTTCTGGTGTTCCCAGGTGGTCTCCCATCCAGGTACTAACCAGGCCCAACCCTGCTTAGCTTCCGAGATCTGATGGGATCGGATGCCACAGGGCTATGGCTGCAGGCACAAAATAATATAATTTACTAAAAATAACTGCAGGGCTGGGATTTAGCTTAGTTGGTAAAGCACCACTCTGCAGTCTCTGAGGTCCTGGGTTCAACTCCTAGCACCACAAAAATGGGAGGACGTGGCAATCCACTCCTGAGGCAATCCCAAAACAATCAGCCATCAAAAACCCTATGAGAGTTGCTGTGAGTCGGACTCAACTGGAAGGCACCTAACAACAACAACAACAACAACAACAACAACAACAACTGCAATGAACATAAAAAGAATTCTGAAAACAAGTTACTTACAATCCTACTCACAGAGACTGACATGATTAACACCCTGAATAACACTGGAAATTGTCCTAGGTTTTAAGCATGTGTGTTTCTAATAACCCACGTTAAATGAAGAGATTATTCCACGCACCCGGCTTTTTCTCATGCAATAATCTGCATGAGCTATGCATGGTGGTGCACGCCTGTGATCCCATAAACTCAGGAGGCAGAGGCAGGGGACCCCAAGTTCTAGATCAGAGGCAGCCTACAAAATTTAACAAGACCCTTTCTCAAAATAAAAAGTTCAAAACGGGCTGGGGGTACCGCTCAGGTGCAGAGTGTGCGCAAAACATGTGTGAGGCACTGGGTTCAAACCCCAGCATCACAAACACACACACAAAAATCTGCACGAATCCACTGTCATATTTACCAAGAGTCATGTCTGTCCCTCTATGTTTGTATACCAGGCGGGCTGGGGGTTAGCTCAGTTGGTAGAGCGCTGCCCCACATTCTGAGGACCTGGGTTCGATCCCTCGCACCTCAAAAACAGGAAAGGGATGTGGCAATCCACTCCCAAAGCAATCTGGAAACATTCAGCCATGGAGAACCCTGTGAGGGTCGCCACGACAGCCCCTAACAACAACGTTGTATTCTATTATGCGTTGAATGGAATGTAGCTGCCGAAGGTCATGAGTTTGGTCCCTAGGTGGCGCTGTTCGTGGAAGCAATGTCGTTTTAGGAGGCAGGTCCTAGCTTTGTAGGAGGAGGTCATTGGGAACAGGACTTTGAGGGTTTTAGGTGGCCCCCAGTTCCGGAAGTTCTCTCTATTCCTGAGCTCCAACATGTGAGGTTCTGGGCCACGAGCCCTGCCACCATGCCTTCCTGCTTGTGTGGGTTGGGATCCTCTAACTGTGAGCCCCATACAAATCATTCCTCACACAAATCGGCTTCTGTCAAAGCCTTTTGCCACCGTGGCACACAAGCTGATCAACACACATGCGACTGTATTGTAGGTACAAATTATAATTGATCTAATCAATTTCCTTTTGAGGTTGTTTTTTCTTTTTTTTTTTTTTTAACAACTCCAACTATTTGCTACTTTAATTCCACAGAGGACATTTTTGAGTACATATTTCAGTCCTTGTCTAAGTATACTCTTGAGATAAAAGTAGAATTTCTGAATTCGGTACATTTCACATTTCTTACTTTTCATAATTTGCCAGGTTATCCCGAACTCTTTCCCATGCTGGCATTATCTCTTGATTTTAATTTCTGGCAAAGGACAAAGTGATAGGCATTCTGTGAATTTTAATTCTCGGTTTATGACTTAGATGTTTCTATTTTTTCTTTCGTGTTTAGTGTACTGGTATCATGTTAATAAGTCTTCTATATGCTTGGATTATAGAATCATTTGGCTTCATTCTCTTCTAATAACTCATGGTCACATATTTTATATTCAAACTTTAATTCATCAGTACTTTTTATTTAGGATAGTTATGAAGGGGTTGAGGTTTAGCTCAGTTGCTAGGGTGCTGCTCTGCGCTGAGGCCCTGGGTTCGATCCCTAGCACCAAAAAAACAGGGGCAGGACATGGCTTCCTACTCCCAAAACAATCGGCCATTAAAAACCCTATGAATAGCAGAGAAACACTGACATGATGCCACCAGGCATGACTCAGTGTTGGGGAGTGTTTTGTTCTGTTGTATACCGGATTGGCTGTAAGTTGGACCCAACTCGATGGCACCTAACAACAACAGAGTTGTGAAGCATACATTTAGCTCCTTTACTTTTTTTTTAACACAACTGACCAACTGTCCTCACAGAACATGATAGTATCTGACAACTTTCATGCAATGATCTGAAATCAATTTTATCTTGTCCCTTCTATACATGTTGTTATTGTTGTTAGGTGCCATCAAGTCGGTATCTGACTCATAGAGACCCTGTGTACAATAGGCGAGACCCTATTGTCAGTGCTTCTCTGCTATTCATAGGGTTTTCAATGGCTGATTGTTTTTTGGGAATGGGTTGCTGGGTCCTTTTCCCAAACCTACAGCACCTGGTGTTCCCAGGAGGTCTCCCATGCAAGTACAAACCAGGCCCGTCCCTGCTTAGCTTCCGAGATCTGATGGGATCGGATGCCATAGAGCTACAGCCGCAGGCTCTATACATGTATATATACCTTAATCCTATGCCCTTCTTCCACTCAGCTATCTTAATTAATTTCCATGTTGTTTTTCTTTTCTTTTTATCTAATTTTTGCCCCCCCACAAAAACCCTCTCAGTAAAAAATAGCATAATCTCAGATGAACTCAAAGGCAAGTGGGCTTCCTATACCTAGCTAAGTTTAGAAATGCAAACCCATGGGACACTGGTAGAAATTAAAAGATGCGTTTCAACTCCATAGTCAAAAACAAATAGATGAGTCAAGATGCAAACACAGAAATAAAAAAATAAATGATTTCAGAAACAGTTCTGAAAAGTTGCGATTCACACGTCTCTGTAATTTTAAATCCCAAATGTGGAGGGCTGAACATGTTGTTGTTGTTGTTAGTGACTCCTAATAACGGCATATATGCTATTATAATTTCTCGATGATATAGGCCCAGCTGGAAGCCCTGGAATTAATCTACAACTAGAAGAAAAATTCTACAAAAGGAGCTGACCCAGCCTGGTGGATATGGAGGGTCTAAGGTGTTCCTGTGTGTGTATTTAAAAGTCAGCCTGACCAAATCAGGTTGTCTCATGAATATGTAAAGATGAGGGTCCAATAAAAACCCTTCTTTTTAGCCACTGCATAATTGCCTCAAGGAGGCAAACCCAAGTCTTTCCAGAACAGAAAATTTCACTGGCAACAATATCTTTTTTTATTATTATTATTAGAATTGTTTAATGTACATCATAATGTGATTTATTTTGACATGCTTTTCATTGTGACATTTCCATATATGCATTTTGATAAACATTGTTCATATAGGTTCATATAGGTTACCCCTTACCCTTCCCTATGCTTCCCCCCCCCACCCTTCCCATCTAAGTTTCCCATCTAAGTCTTCCCTACCTTTTACTTAGTAGTATTTTCCTATATGTTCTGTTTAAGATAGAAACTTTTCCTGTAGTGGCAACAATATCTTTAGAGATTTATACCAATGAGAGAGAGACACAAAAGAAAATCTCTGTGGTAGCCGAAACTCCTAAGGAAAAGCCTTCATTTTAGGGTGCAGAGAGAGAGAACCAAGTTCAGGCTTACCCCAGAAAGACAGAAAAGGCATGCACTGATAGTCTGCAGGCTCTCATTTGATTCGTCTGGGTTTGAGGCAGCATCTGTTGCAGACTGGACCCGCGTGAGAGCGTCTTTAATTTAGCTCGCAGAAATCTCTTGCGCAATTACCCCTTCTGAATGAAACCATCTTGGATCCGCACAAAACTAGGGTGGGGGGGTGGCTTAATTTTTTTGATTAAAAAAAGGAGCAAGCGAGAGAGAGAAAATGATTTATACTGAGTCCGTGAGAACGTTCTGTACCTCTCTCTTTCTTGATTAGGGAGGTGGCGTGGACCCTGCCTCATTAGGCAGAAGTAATGAGGCCGCGGGCATGCCATCTCTAATTAGAGAAAAGATACAGTAGGTACAACCGTACCTATGAGTTGACGGAGTGAAGATAAAAATTATTTTAAAATATCCTTTCCCCCTAGCTCTTAGATGCCCCAAATGTAAAGGAGAAATATGCAGTAAAAACTAAGCAATGTTTGAGATACTCTTTTCTAATTATGTCTTCTAATCCTAAGTGAAAATCATTTTTATACAACCTAAACACAAATATCCTCTTCAGTCCACATTCCCTTTATAAAGAATTAATTCGACATTTAGTATACCGAAGTAGAAGAGAAACACGTCATTTCCATCCCGCAGTGCGAAGCGGACAAATTTATGGCACCATCAAATTGTTTGAACAGAAGTTAGTGTAATAAAACACTTTTGGAAGTACTAATGGGGATTAAATATTGGAATCAGGCTCTCGAGATTTAATGTCTCATTTAAAAATTCTGCAGGCAGAGTACTTTGTAAAATTTTTCAATATACTAATGACGGAAACCCAGTTTCTAAATACAGAGCTTTTTACAATTATTGCTTTTTCACATTTAGCTTGGTCTAAGAGCATTTATAAGTTAGAGTCATATAGATTTATTTTTTTTTTTTTGCTTTTGACTCCCCACAACAATCATATGGAAAGATTACCTGCAACTTGCTCTTTCACAATAGAATGGATGTTCAGAAAGGTTAATAATAGCTGCCTTTTTTTTTTCTCAGTACTAGGTATTGAACCCAGAGCCTCCCAGATGAAAGCGAAATGCTCTATCACTGAGCAGCAAAACCCACCCCCTTTTTTATTTTTTACTTTGAGACAAGTTCTCCCTCAATTGCATAGGCTGCCCCTGCCTTCAAACTCACGATCCTCCTGCCTCAGTGCCGGGATTACAGGTGTGCGCCCTATGCCGAGCTCTGCTTGTCACTTACTGCACACTGACTGCACAATAGGCCACACCTTCTAAAATGCATCATCCCCTACCATCCTTACAATAGCCTCACGTATTATGCATTACAATACCAACTGTCCGGTGTCATGGCACGTACCTGTAATCCTAGTGGCTGGGGAGGCAGCAAGAGGAGGCAGCAGCTGGGGAGGCAGCAGCGGATGGGAGGCTGCAGTAAGATCACAAGTTTGAGGCCATAGGAAGCCTGCACAATTTAGCAAGACTCTGCCTCAAAATAATTTTTTTATGGTACTGGGGGTTGAACCGAGGGCCTCGTGCTTGCATACTCTGCAAGTGCTGGACCACTGTGCTGCACCCTTAGCCCATTTTTTTTTCACTTTTTGAGACAGGGTCTCGCTAAGTTACACAGACTGCCTCTGGTCTCGAACTTGCGATCCTCCCACCTCTGCCTCCCAAGCAGCTGGGATGACAGGCGTGTGCCACTATGTCTGGCAAAATAAAATTTTCAAAGCAACTGGGGGTGCAGCTCAGGGTTAGAGCACTTGTATAGCCTGAGTGAAGCTCTGAATTCAATCCCCAGTACTGAAAGAAAAAAATAAATATACCATTTAATAGATAGACCAGAATCTAAAAGGATGTAAATATTTGATAAAAAGAAAATACAACTGGATTGGATTCCATCAGGTTCATTTGACACTAGAGCCTGGAGATTTTAACCATTTTGAATGTATTTTGAATATTAAGAATATACAGACTCTTTCTCCAGACACAATTTTAAGTAATTCCATTCGCAGAGGAAAAATCTGGAAATTCTGCATCATTTCAAAATTGTTGTGCTCTTGTTGTTGTTATTAGTTGCGCTCAAATTGGGTCCAAGTCAAAGCCACCCTCATAGGGTTTTCAATGGCTGTGTTGCTATTGCCTTAGGAGTGGGTTGCCATGTCCTTCTCCTGTGTTTGCAGTGCTGGGGATCAAACCAGGGTCCTCAGAGAACGCAGAGCAGCACTCTACCAACTGAGTCAAACCTCAAAACCAATTTACTATAGCTATAAAAAATAACTAGGGGTAAATTTAACCAAAAAAGTGAAAGATATTCTACAATGAGCATTAGCAAAATTTAATAAAGAAATTGAACAAGATACAAAAGGTAGAAAGACATCCCTTGTTCAAGGATTGGAAGGATCAATATTGGTAAAATGTCCACATTACCCAATGTACTCTACAGATCATCTGGAATTCCTACCAAAATACCAGTGGTACTTTCACAGAACTAGCAAAAAATCAACCTGTAACTTATATGGATCCAGAGAAAACCCCTAAATAGCCTACATCATGCTGAGCAAAAAGAACAAAACAGAAGTCATTCTACTCCTTGACCATAAAGCTGCCATAATCAAAATAGTATCATACTGGCATAAAAGCAGACTCTCAGACCAATGGAACGGAATAGAGCACCTAGGAGTCAGTCCATTATCTATGACCAACCTGATTTTTGACAAAGGTGCTAAGCACCTGCACTGGGTAAAGGAAAATCTATTTGATAAATCGTACTGGGGAAATCAGATATTCACATGCAGACAAATGAAGCTAACCCCCATCTCTGACTAGTCACAGAAATGAACTCAAAATGTATTAAAGGCTTAAATGCCAGTCCTGAAGCTATCAATTTACTAGTAGAAAACAGAGGGGAGTCCATCAGGACACTGGCACAGGCAAAATGTTTTTGGCCAAACCCCTCAAAACACAGGAAACAAAACCAAAAACAGACAAAGGTTACTACAGCACACTAAAAAAAGATTCTGCACAGCGAAGGAAGCAATCGATGGAGTGCAAAGACCACCTACAGAATGGAAGAAAGTATATGTGAACAAGTCATTTAACAAGGGCTTAATATCTAGGGGCTGGGATTTAGCTCAGTTGGTAGAGCGTTGCACTGCAGTCTCAGAGGTCTTAAGTTCGATTCCCAGCACCGTAAAAATGGGAGAAGGGCCTGGCAATCCACTCCCAAGGCGATCCCGAAACAGTCAGCCATTGAAAACCCTGTGAGGGTCGCTATGAGTCAGATACCAACTCGATGGCACCTAACAACAACAACAATAATATCTAGGATATTTAAAAACCTCCAGAACTTCAATAGCAAAAGCCAATAAATAAACAAACAAACAAACAAAAGTAACAGCCTGATTAAAAAATGGGCAATAGATCTAAACAGGCATTTCTCAAAAGAAGCCATATAAAAGGCTCAGCGGTACACGCTCAGTATCACTAACCATCAGAGAAATGCACATCAAAACCACAGTGAGGTACAACCTCACCACAGGCCAGCCGTTATCCAAAAGACTACGGATAATAAATGCCAGCGAAGAAGTAGAGAAAAGGGAACTCTTGCACACTGTTGGCTGGAATATGAATTGGCTTAGCCATTATGAAAAACAGGATGGAGGGTCCTCAAGAAATTAAAAATGTAACTACCATATGATCTAGCAATCCCTCGACTAGATACATACCCAAAGCAAATGAAACCAGTGTCCTGCAGAGGCAGCTGCCTTCCCATATTCAATGCAGCACTAGTTATAATAGCCAAGGAATAGAAATAACATAGGTGTCCATCATGTGGGGAATGGATCCTGAAAATGCAGCACTTATACACAATGAGACACTATTTAGCCTTTAAAAAAAGGAATGAAATCCTGCCATGCACAACAGTATGGATAGACCTGGAGAGCCTCACCTTAAGTGACATAAGCCAGGTGCAGAAAGAGAAGTAACACAAGATTGCACTCCTATGTGGAATCTAAAAAAGTTGCTATCTCAGAACGTGGAGTAGAATGGAGGTCATCAGAAAATGGAGTCACAGTCTGGGAGAGACAGGGAAGATAAATCAATGAATACTATATTGAAGTTATTGTTAGGTGCCGTCAAGTTGGGTCTGACTCATAGCAACCCTATGTACAACAGAACAAAACACTCCCTAACACTATGCCATGCCTGGCACTCTGTCAGTGCTTCTCTGCTATTCACGGATTGTCTCAGGATTATTTCAGGAGTGGGCTGCCAGGTCCTTCTCCCATACTGCAGTTAGATAGGAGCAAGAAGTTATGAAATACTATCACTTAGGAGGGTGAATAGATAATAATAATGTACTGCACATTTCAAAAAGCTACAAGAAATTATTTTGAGAGGTTTTGCCAAAAAATGATGTTTAAGAACATATACAATATATTTACATTGGTTGCTATTAGGTGCTGTTGAGTTGGGTCCAGCTCATAGTGACCCTATGCACAACGGAAGGAACCCCTCCCAGACTCTGCACCGTGCCCAGCACTATGTCAGCGCATCTCCGCCATTCATAGGGTTTTCAATGGCTGATTGTTTTGGGAGTGGGCTGCCAGGTCCTTTTCCCATTTTTGCGGTGGTGGGGATGGAACCTATGGCCTCAGAGAGCACAGAGCAGCGCTCTGCCAACTCAGCTAATCCCCAGCCCCCATATTTACATTTACATTTAACCTGATTGAAACATTATGCAACATATACATGCAATAAACATTATATGGTATCCCATTAACATGTATTGTATTTATGATATTATTGTTGTTGCTGTTGTTAGGTGCCATCAAGTCGAGTCTGACGCATAGCGACCCTCATAGGGTTTTCAATGGCTAACTATTTTGGGATTGCCTTGGGAGTGGGTTACCACGCCCTTCTCCCATTTTGCAGTGCTGAGAATTGAACTCGGGATCTCAGTGACTATAGAGCAGCACTCTATCAACTGAGCAAAATCCCAGCCCTATGATATTATATATCAGTTAAAAATTTAATAATGTTTCAGCCACTTTGGAAAGTAATTTTTTTTCTTTTAAAAAAACATATCATATCTGGTAATTACGCTACCTGGCATTTATCAAAGAAATTGAAAGCTTATGTTTACACAAAAACCTAGACACGGATGTTTGCTCATAATTGCTCAAACATGGAGGCAACCAAGAAATCCTTCATAACGTGGGTGCATACACAACAGGGGTACGTCAATGAAATGGAATATTTCTCTGTACCAAGAAGAAATGGGCTAGCCAGCCATGAAGAGACATGAAGGAAACTTGAATGTGTCTTATGCTGTAAAGCAGCCAGGATAAAAAGGCTACAAACTGTGTGAGTCCAATGATAGGTCATTCTGGAAAAGGTAAAACTCAATAAAAATATCGGGGGGGGGGGCTAGAGTTAGGGAGAAATGAGGGGTGAACAGGCGGAGCCCAGGGGAATTTTAGAGCAGTCCCCTCAAATCTTTTATGAATGTATTATGGATTTGAAATGTGATTGCTCAAGGACGAGAATGAGCTATAATACCAACTATGGACTGTGGGTGATAATGATGGGGCAATATAATTCATCAAGTATAAAAAATGTACCACTCTAACGGGGGATAATGATATTAGGGGGCTCTACATAAGGGGCAGTGGGAGAAGGACCTGGCAACCCCCTCCCAAAAATCAATCTGCCATTGAAAACCCTATGAACAGCAGAGAAGCACTGACAATAGTGTTTCCCCTGCTGTACAGAGGGTTGCTATGAGTCGGATACCGACGACTCGACGGCACCTAACAACAACAACAACATAAGGGGCAGAGGGTTACAGGGACTCCCTACTATCCATTCACTTTTGCTATGAGCTGGAATCAGCTCTAACAAAATTAAGTCTGTTAAAAATAAACAAAAAATATGCAGGAATGAGTTTAACAAATATTGTTGTTGTTGTTAGGTGCCATTCAGTCGGTATCCAACTCACAGCAACCCTGCATACAACAGGCGAAACACTATTATCTTTGCTTCTCTTCTGTTCATAGGGTTTTCAAAGGCGGATTGCTTTTTGGGAGTGGGTTGCCGGGTCCATCTCCCAAGCCTACAGCACCTGGTGTTCCCAGGCAGTCTCCGATCCAAGGACTAACCAGGCCCACCCTGCTCAGCTTCTGAGATTTGATGGGATCGGATGCCACAGGGCTACGGCTGCAGGCTTAACAAATACAGGTGCTGGATACAGAAAACTACAAACATCACTGATATAGAGGAATATATTACTCACATGGGCTGGGATTTAGCTCAGTTGGTAGAGCACTGTGCTGCAGTCTCTGAGGTCCCGAGTTCAATTCCCAGCACTGCAAAAATGGGAGAAGGACCTGGCAATCCACTCCCAAGGCAATCCCGAAACAGTCAGCCATTGAAAACTCTATGAGGGTCGCTATGAGTCGGATACCGACTCGACGGCACCTATCAATCAACAACATTACTCACATGTTGTTCCCATGTCCATTCCCTGAAAATTAACTGAATGATTTAAATCCCAGCAGTGTGTGTGTGTGTGTGTGTGTGTGTGTGTGTGTGTGTGTGTGTGTAAAATGAAAGGCTGACCCTAAATTTGAATAAAAACCAAGACAACCTTGAAAGTAAAAATAAAAGTTGGGGAACTTACATCGAGAAGTGTGAAGACATTTATGAAGCCACAGTAATTAAAACTAAGTCTTTTTCACCCAAATGTGAGATAGGTCATTGGAACAGAGATGTGAGAAACAACCCTGTCTTAACATACATAGATATCTAGTTTATGACAAATTAAACACCACAGAGTGAGACAAACAATCAACTGCTTAAAAAATATTTCTACATTAATTAAACATTTGGGGGAGAAAAAAATGAGGCTTGACCCCTATCTTATATTATATCCAAATATCTATCCCAGATAGACCTTACTGTGAGAGGTAAAACCACAAAGCCTCCAGAGTAAAATATAGGACAGTATCTTCATGACATCAGCCCTTGCTAAGACATTCTAAACAAGACACAAGAAGTATTGGAGAGAACAGGAGAATTAGCAAATTGGATTTCACTAAAATAAGGAACTTCCTTCACTGAAGAATACCTTTCAGAGAAGGAAGGGATACCAGCATTTGTCATCTATCAAAGGACTCATTCAAAATATTAAAGACCTACAAATTAGTGAGAAAAAGACTACTCAATTAAAAGTTGGCAGAGAGCTCAGCCAGGCAGCTCATCGAAAGGCAGGTCCACATGGCAAATGCACACATGAGAAGATTCTCAGCATCATTAATCATCAGGAAACGCGCCACATGCCCACCGGAGTGGCAAGCAACAACATTTGGCATGAAGAATGGCTGCTTCTGAATTATGGTGCTGGAGACGAATATTGAATACACCATGGACTGCCAGAAGAACCAACAGATCTGTCCTAGAAGTGCGACCGGAGTGCTCTTAGAAGCAAGGATGGCTATACTGCATCTAATGTACTTTGAATATGTTGTCACGAGGGACCAATCCCTGGAGAAGGACACCATGTTTGGGAGGGTGGCAGGTCAATGAAGAAAAGGAAGATGCTCCAATAGATGTACTGGCACAGTGGCTGCAACAATGGGCAACAGGGCCCCTTGTGTTCCTGCGATCACTGTACCTTTGGGATTTATCCTTCCTGTATATAGCTATAGCTTTAGCTTTAGAAAATACTTCTTGAGCCTGCACGGTGGCGCATGTCTGTAATCCCAGAAGCTCAGGAGGCGGAGGCAGGAGGATCACAAGTTAGAGACCAGAGGCAGTCTGTGTAATTTAGCAAGATCCTGTCTCAAAAAGTTAAAAAATGGGCTGGGGGTGCAGCTCAGTGGTCCAGCACTTGCAGAGCATGCAAATGTGAGGCCCTGGGTTCAACCCCTAGTACCACAAAAAAATAAAGAAAGAAAGAAAAATTAAAAAAATACTTCTTGTGGTTTTTCCAAAAGGATATTTCATCCAGCATTGCTGGAGAATTCAGGCTGTTTCACACCTTTACCAATGCTTGTTGTTGTTAGGTGCCATCTAGTCAGGTCTGACTCATAGAAACCCTGTGTACAACAGAACAAAACACTCTCTGACTCTGTGCCAGGCCCGTGATCTTTTTATGTTTAAGTCTGTTGTCGCAGCCAACACAGGTGCATACAGCTATTAAAAACTCAAATTACACCCCTATAACTCATACACTATCCTACATGTGTGCTTTGCCTGGATTTGGATTACATCTCAAGTAGTATTTTTAAACGTCTACTGCACAAGGGCTGGGATTTAGCCCAGTTGGTAGAGCTCTGCGCTGCAGTCTCTGAGGTCTCGAGTTCAATTCCCAGCCCCGCAGAAATGGGAAAAGGGCCTGGCAATCCACTCCCAAGGCAATCCTGAAACAGTCAGCCACTGAAAATCCTATGAGGGTCGCTATGAGTCGGACTTGATGGCACCTAACAACAACAACACCACCTACACAAAGTTGGCAGGCCATCTAAAAAATGAGACAAAATGCATGCACCCTAATATTTTTAACATTAATGAGTTTTACAAATAGATAAGGAATTATGCAATATAAATATGGACTTGGAAGAAGGACCTGGCAACCCCCTCCCAAAAAATCAATCTGCCATTTAAAACCCTATGAATAGCAGAGAAGCACTGACAATAGTGTTTCACCTGTTGTACAGAGGGTCGCTATGAGTCGGATACCAACTGGACGGCACCTAACAACAACAACAACAACAAATATGGACAGAAAACATAGATAAGGAATGCCAAATGATCAACTTAGGGAAATATTATAAAAAACATTAATAATAGTATTATTTACTAGTATAGTGGCCATGGTTTAGTATATACAAGGCTTGATGGCTAACACTAGATCATTGGACAAATGCCACATGCTTGAGAAACAGTCATGCTTTACATGACATTGCCTCAATGACCCTCGCTGGGATTTAGCTCAGTTGGTAGAGCGCTGCACTGCAGTCTCTGAGGTCCCGAGTTCAATTCCCAGCACCGCAAAAATGGGAGAAGGACCTGGCAATCCACTCCCAAGACAATCCCGAAATAGTCAGCCATTGAAAACCCTGTGAGGGTTGCTATGAGTCTGATACCGACTTGACGGCACCTAACAACAACGACAACAACAATGAACCTCACCATGGCATTACAAGATTTTCAGTATCATCATAATAAAGTTGGCCTAAGTACAGTTTTTGGGAGACGGAACCGGCAGCCCACTCCCAAAAATCAATCTGCCATTGAAAACCCTATGAATGACAGAGAAGCACTGACAATAGCGTTTCTCCTGCTGTATGAGTTGGATACTGACTCGACGGCACCTAACAACAACAAGTACAGTTTATTGTTTTTCTTTTTCCTTTTTTTTTTTTTTTTTGCCTGCAGCCATGGCCCCCTGGCACCTGATCTTATCAGATCTCAGAAGCTAAGCAGGATCAGGCCTGATCAGTACCTGGATGGGAGACCGCCTAGGAAAACTGGGTGCTTTAGGCCTGGGAGATCAATCTGCCAGCAGCAACTCACTCCTGAAAAATAATCTGCCACCGAAAACTCTATGAATAGCAGAAAAGCAGTGACCATAGTGCTGGGCATGGCACAGCATCAGGGAGAGTTTCGTTTGTTGTACACAGGGTTGCTATGAGTCATACGTAGCTCAACAGTACCCAAAAATAAACAAGGACAGCTTAGCGGCATTAACAAGGTTTTCTAGGTCATATAGCTAGTAAGGAGAAGATGCAGTTTGACCTTACGCAGATACACACCAGGAGTCTGAAGGAATTGTACAGAAAATTGCTCGAATACATATATATATACATGTATACTAGATAGAAATACAGACACAGATACAACTATACTAAATGTGTAGATACATTATTTTCTATACTGAATATATTTTCTATATTATTTTTATATTGAAAATTAGAAATAATCTAAATGTTCACTAGAGGAACTTGTTTTAAAAATGTGTTAAACTATACAATGGCATACGATGCTGTCATTTTAGATGAAAAGGTGCGTCTAATTGAGATAGTGCGGGCTGGGATTTAGCTCAGTGGGTAGAGTGCTGCGCTGCAGTCTCTGAGGCCCTGAGTTCAATTCCCAGCACCGCAAAAATGGGAGAAGGGCCTGGCAATCCACTCCCAAGGCAATCCCGAAACAGTCAGCCATTGAAAACCCTATGAGGGTCGCTATGAGTTGGATACCGACTCGACAGCACCTAACAACAACAATAATGAGATAGTATATTGGAAAGAAATGTGCTCCATTACTTTTAGAGGGGAATTATTTATTTAAGGAGGGCCTAAGAAAGCATTGAGAGAAGGAAGTGGGAATCTACCCCCAAGGCAATCCTGAAAAAATAAGCCATTGAAAACCCTATAAGGGGTGCTATGAGTCGGACATGACTCTATGGCAACTAACAATAACAACAACAACAAAGAAAGTATACATACTGTTATTTCCTTTTTGGAAACAATGTATTTGTAATGGCCCCTCTGGCTGTATGAACTAAAACTATGGAAGAATGGACAAACATTAAATGTATCTCTGAGGACAGCAGCGGGTCAAGGACTTCCTATTTATCATAATTCCATGTTGTTTAGATTTCCTTATAATGAGCATGTGCTGTGTATTTCCATTTTAAAATTTGGCATGCTATCCGATCCAGCTACACCACTCCTAGGTATGTGCCCAAGCGATTCTAAGTCAGACCACAGAGACACTTGCCCTTCATGTTCATTGCTGCATTATATTCACAATCACAGAGATATGGAGTCAGCCTAGATGTCCATCAACAGATAAATGGACAAAAATAGTGGCATATTTACAATGAAATTTTAGTCAGCCATACAGAAGAATCAAATTATGTTGCTTTTAGGAAGGATGGAACTGGACCTCATTATTTTAACTGAAGTAATAAGCCAGAGCTGCCTGCAGCCGTAGCCCTATGGCATCTGATTCCATCAGATCTCAGAAGCTAAGCAGGGTGGGGCCTCGTTAGTCCTTGGATGGGACACCACCTGGGAATACCAGGTTCTGTAGGCTTGGGATAAGGACCCAGCAGCCCACTCCTAAAAATCAATCTGCCATTGAAAACCCTACGAACAGCAGAGAAGCACTAAAGATACTGTTTCACCTATTGTACACAGGATCGCTATGAGTCAGACACGGACTCTATGGCACCTAACAACAACAACAAGATGGACCCAGAAAGGCAAATACTGAATGTTCTCTCTCATATGAAAAAGCTAGATCTACTCCAAGAAAAAAGTATATATAGATTATATATATATATATGCATATACATACATACATATGTAAGATTAAGTACAAAGGGGTATATGTGGAAAAGAGAGGAAATAGCAGGACAGGTGGGAGAAACGAGAGAGAGGTGATAAGGGATTAAATATAAGCAAAGTACATGATATTGTTGAATGGAAATGTCATAATGAAACTCTATTTTACACTAATTAAAAAAACAAAACAAAACAAAACAAAAACTAGCTGTGCAGTGTCATATGCCTGTAATCCCAGCAACTCAGGAGGTGAAGGCAGGAGGATCTTAAGTTTGAGGCCAGGGACAGCCTCCATGATTTAGGGAGACCATGACTCAAAACAAAAAATTTAAAAAGACAGGGGCTAGGGTGTAGCTCAGTGGTAGAGAGCTTGAAAAATATGCATGAGGCTCTGGATCCAGCCCCCCAGTACCACAAAACATAATAATAATAACATCAAAAAATTAAAATAAAATAAATAAGAAAAATAAAAATAATAAAGTGTGGGTATGTTAAATATCATTATGCTAGATATTTCCAGATAATTCTCATTTTGATTTCTGTTCTTTTCAGTAGATAGTATATGTTACCTTCTTAAGTACCTGGCCCAGTTTTAGTGTGAGAAAATATGGATGATACAGGCCCAGTGTATTTCATGTTACTATCATTGCTCAGTTTCTATCTAATACCCTATAGTTCTGAGAGAAGGACCTGGAAGCCCACTCCTGAAACAATCCACCAAGGAAAACACTATGAATAGCAGAGAAGCACTGACATAGTGCCGGGCATGGCACAGTATCTGGGAGTGTTTCATTCTGTTGTACACTTAGTTACTATGAGTCGGATCCAACTCAATGGCACCTAACAACAATAACCCTATTGTTCTAGTTTAACAATTACCAGCTTAAAATCCAAACAGAGAGGAAAAAAAATCACAATCTATTACATTTTGTTCTTACTTTTTAAATTGATCAGAGCAGAGAAGTTTTCATTTTAAAGCTTCCTTAGTAGAGGAGGCTGAATAATGGCCCCCAAAAGGTATATCTACCTGGAACGTGCAAAGGTGACCTTTCTGGAAAATGTTTCTTTGCAAGTGTAATCAACTTAAGCATCTTGAGATGAGAGGCTCCTGAGTCAGAATAGGCCCTAAATCTGATGACAACTGTCCTTTAAGAAAAAAACAAATAAAGGAAGGAAGAAGATGCAGAAGAGGCAGGCATGTGAGGACAGAGGCAAAGACGGTAGTTACATAGTAGCAAGGTTGTTGTTGTTGTTGTTAGGTGCCGAGGAGCCAGTATCCGACTCATAGCAACCCTACATACAACAGGTGAAACACTATTGTCAGTGCTTCTCTGCTGTTCATAGGGTTTTCAATGGCAGATTGATTTTTGGGAGCGGGTTGCCAGGTCCTTCTCCCAAGGAGCAAGTTAAGCAACTCTAAATTTTGGCAGCAGCCACTAAAATGATAGGGGCATGGAATGGACCTTTCCTCAGAGCCTGCCGAAGAAAAGCCACCTTGCCGCAATACTTGACTTCAGAATCCTAGCCTCCAAAACAGACAGAGAATACATTTGTATTAAGCTCCCAGCCCAGTTGAGGGCCATTTGTTATAGCAGCCCTTGGAAATTAATACATCTAAATAGTCATTCCCCCATGTGCCTGTCAGCTTGTCATGCTGTGGGGGCTGGCGTGTTGCTGAGATGCTGAAAACTATGCCACCAGGATCTCAGATCCCAGCAGGGCCACCCATGGTGGACAGGTATCAGCTGAGCTTCCAGACTAAGACAGACTAAGAAGAACCTGGCAGCTCACTCCCAAAACAATCAGCCATTGAAAAAATCCTATGAGTAGCAAAGAATCGCTGTCCAGTAGATTGCCCAAAAATGAGCCCCTGACACTAGAAGCAATTTAAGAAATGACTGAGGAAGAGTTGCCTCCTCAAAGTAGAGTTGACCTTAATGATGGGAATAGAATAAAGCCCCTGGGACCTCCTTTTGCTGATGTGGCATGACTCAAAATGAGAAGAAACATAGTGGTTGCAACAATGGGCTCAAATATAAAAAGATTGTGTGCATGGCACAGAGTAGGGTAATGTGTCATTCTGCTATATTTAGGGTCACTATGAGCTGAATCTTACTTAACAGCACCTAACATCAAATATTATTTGGTTGATGCTTTGTCATTAGAAACCGTGTAACTGGATGAAATAAACAGCATTCTCAAGAGGGAATCTTACCATTCAAACTCTGGCCTATGTGCATACTGCTGGAGTTGAAATCTATAACTGGACCACTTAGAGTTCTTGTAGCAAAAGCTGTATTATCTTCCTCCAAACCATTGATAAAGAAGCTGATTTTTGTCTGATGCACCTGTAAGAAATTTTCACTGTTATTTTAAATGCACGCACTTTCATTTTATTATAGACACATACCAATAATCTTTTTCAAATGTCCTACTTCTCTGTGTTCTTCACTTGGGAAAAATGCAGACCAGTTACTGCAATAGCAAGACGCTTTGCCAGCATGTTTCCAGATCTACATACCTATAGGTCTAGAATCTATACAGTGTATCTTTGTGCTGTGCTATCTCCCAGGGCGCTCACAAGTATGCAGAATATTTATCCACTATAAAGAATTCTTTTTCAGTACTGATTGAGCCCAGAGCTAAGCACATGCTGGGCAAGCACTCCACCACTGAGCTACGTCCTTGGCCCTTTGTCCCATGTATGGAACGCCTCTGATCACCATGCCTTTTTATTGTTGTTAGTCCTGTCTGACTCATAGCAACCATTAGAGGGTTTTCAATGGGTGACTATTCTGGGATTGCCTTGGGAGTGGATTGCCACACCCTTCTCCTGCCTTTTTTATCAGGGGAATGTTATTTCTTTAAATGCTAATTAAATTTCTAACAGCCTTGTTTGTAAATAAATGAATGAAATGAATTCAAAGCAAGTGAATATGATGGAGAAATTTCCAAAATCAGATATCAAAGCAAAAATGGATACATAGAATTTAAGTTACTAATACCAGGTGCTTCTCACAAATACTTCCTTCTTTTGTTGTTGTTGTTATGTGCCATCGAGTCAGTATCCAACTCATAGCGACCCTCATAGGGTTTTCAATGGCTGACTGTTCCAGGATTGCTGTGGGAGTGGATTGCCAGGCCCTTCTGGGAATTGCCATATATATACATATATTCACATACTTTGTTGTTGTTGTTAGGTGCCGTCGAGTCGGCATCCGACTCATAGCGACCCTCATAGGGTTTTCAATGGCTGTTTCGGGATTGCCTTGGGAGTGGGTTGCCACGTCCTTCTCCCATTTTTCTGGTGCTGGGAATTGAACTCGGGACCTCAGAGACTGCAGCGCAGCACTCTACCAACTGAGCTAAATCCCAGCCCACTTCCTTCTTTAGGTGCTGGTATCCAGCTAATATTTTCAAATGTACTTTCCTAATGTAGAATAAGATAAAAATTTTCCAATCCTATTCTAATGGAATTAAGAAGTCTAAAAGCTATCTGCTTTGGGGAATAGCATTTTTTTTTTTTGGCCTATAAATGCCAGGAAATATTTTTTTTTCTTTGCAAACAAAATGGTTTTTTGAGCCAAACAGTTCCTGACACAACTGTTCAACTCTTATGTAGGAATACAAAAATTTTCATAGAAAATTCACAAACAAATAAGCCTGCTTGTGTTCTTTGAAAAACAAAACAAAACATTATTTTCAAAATGCCAGGTACAATGGAGCATGACTGTAATCCCAGACACTCAAGAGGCTGAGGCAGGAGGATCACAGGTTTGAGCCCAGAGGCAGTCTGGGCAAATTAGGGAGACCCTAATTTTAAAAACAAAAATTTAATAGAAGGGCTGGAAAAGGTAGTTCAGTGATAGAACACTGAATTGTGCAAGGCCCTGGGATCAACCCTCAATAAAAAAAATAAAATAAATAATAACAACAACAACAACAACAACAACAACATTATTTACAAAAACAGGTGGCCAGCCAGATATGACCAGCAGGTTGCAGTTTAATTATTCCCAGATTATAACATAAAAACGATGGAATTTTTGTGTGACATGATCTCTGAATCAATTTGATCAAACTTCTATGCAGAATGCCTCATCAACCCGATCTACACAAAGTCTTTGATGATGGTTTGTAATCCTGAATAATCAGCGACTTTGACGTGAAGTTTAGTTTCTGCAAATGGGCTTCCATGCCCAAGGCATGGTGATCAGAGGCATTCCATACACGGGACAAAAGGCCAGGGATGTAGCTCAGTGGTGGAGGGCTTGCCCAGCATGTGCAAAGCTCAACTTAAATGTGAAAGAACTCATCGGTCCTCTAGTTAGCAAACCAACCCAAAGAAAAGGCTCTGGAGAAGGGAAGGACTGAAAAAGGGAGAGAGAGACATGGAGATTTCACGTCATCCCACTGAAAGACTGGACTTTGACGGCTTCATTAAAATTATATCAAACCACAGCGTTCAAAATGTCCTGATACGGACTTTGAACGATCCTGATAGAGTAATCCAAGTTTGTAGGTGTAAAAAATATACCAGTCTGGTGTAGGGTTTTGGGAGTAGGGAACGCCATGCATACGCAAAGGCAAGGCAGCTATGGAAAATACCTTTATCATCCACACAACTTTGCCGTGAGCCTACAACTGGTCTAAAAACTGAAGTTCATTTTTAAATGCCTTTCTGTTAAAAAGAACTTGCGATCAGTAATGGAGATCAACACGCATTCTCGGGCATCTTTAAATTATGATGTGAGTAACTGCCTTAAGAACACCTTTTAAAACTCCTCCAATCCTATGCAGCGAACCCAAAGCCTAGAAGTTAATGTCCTATGTGATAAAACTGGTTTTTCTAAGACATTCAAACACAGTTTTTCTCCATTCTAACCAACCTTCTTCCATTTAAAGAGGCTCTTTCTCAAACAGACTGACCCAAGGTTCCATTTAACTTATATCGATAACAAAACTATAGCAGAACTAAAACGGACCACCACCTCCCCGAGGGCTTGGCTCTATTCCTGTCTGCTGGGTAGCACGGTTGCAGGGTTTTTTTGTTTGTTTTTTTTTTTTCATCCATTTTTTACAGCCTGTTACCGTCATTTGGGGCTTGACTGTTATCATTATAAAAGATACCGGCTTTTCTACTCTGTTATTTGTAGCATTATCTCATGTTTTACAACATCTCTGCCCACCAACGCAGCCCCGTGAAATATAACTCGGCAAAAGTTCTCGATGGTATTAATGCATAAAAAAGAATGTGGTTTCATCTCTACTGTCTCTCCCCAGCCAAAAGCTGATGAACAGCCAATTTTCCTTTATCACATTAGCCCAGCCATGAGAGAAGGACATTTGTTCTCGTCACCCGCACTAAAGATACTATTACCAATCTAACATATACATGTTTTATATCAGCAGTATTCTC
This sequence comes from Pedetes capensis, assembly GCA_007922755.1. Taxonomy (NCBI): domain Eukaryota; kingdom Metazoa; phylum Chordata; class Mammalia; order Rodentia; family Pedetidae; genus Pedetes; species Pedetes capensis. The sequence goes on along the minus strand of VMDO01015279.1, from coordinate 24,598 downwards.
AGAGCAGGAGAGAGCCAACAATATATTAACACCGGCATGACAGTTTATTTAAGAAAAGAAAATTGTCTCCGTAGAGGGACAGAAGTTAGAAATGTATGGCGAAAGCTCAGTGTCACCGGTCTAATAAAGGTCATAATTCTTGGGCTTTCTTTACAGCAGGTAACGCTCCCACGACGGCCCCGTCATATCATTCAAATAAAAATGTTGTCTTTTACAAGTGTAAGCGCACCTTTATTTTGAGTCAGATAGAAAGCACGGTTTTGATTCTCTGTGGGTGCTGTGTTGTATCTGCCATCAGGAGTTCAGGAACGTCCTTATTTATTTTTTTAGCAACTCATCCCATATTTGCTTCGTAGAAGATGGCCTGACTGCCACTTGCACTGAAGTCCACCGGGTATTCTCACTTGGGCAGTACTTTAAAAATGATTCATGCGGATCCCCAAGCCACTGCCTCCCTCCGTTCCTGCCGCTACCCACCACCCTTCTGTATAAATAAGATTAAATCTTGTTGGGTCTGCCGCCCTGTGTTTTATGTTAGAAGATTCTCCCAACTGTTTTACAATTCTGATCTGGGGGCCCATCGCCCAGAAACTGGGAAGACTGTGGTGGGGTTTTCGCCATAGCTCATCCTGATGGGCCCCTGGCCAGTGATTGAGGGGAATAGGAATAGAGGGGATGAGATTTCCGACGTGGAAAGAGTGAGCCTTCTGCTAAAGCCAGCTTCCCACCTCTCTCTCATGCCCTAGCCCTGGGGGACCCCAAGAGCTTCTCCATGTTTATTGATGGGCTCTGAGTAAACTGGAAAACAAGTACCCCTGCAGAAGGACCTTTAAATACCCCACAGGGATCCCAAAGCACCGGGAGAGAAGATAGGGGTCCTCAGGTCACTCCCGAGCCTTTATCCCCGAGGATTTTCCTACTTCATTTTACTAGCTTTCAGGGTCAGATCTGTGCTCCTGTGTGAGGCTGTGATCATCTTTGACTGCAAGAGTATTTTACATTTTAAAAGCGGGTGGGAGGGTCCGGACAGTATTCTGTTTTCATGCCTGATTAGTAAGGAGCCTAATTCAAAAGTCTCGCAACTCACACACGATAGCTGGGCAGTTACCAAAGGGAAAATATAATGGAGCCCACCTAGATTAGGGTACGGTAAGGTAATTATTCACCATCTCCTCTCCTCTCGTAAAGCCAGATTTCTGTTGTTACTACTTCCGAGGACTGGTAGATAACTCCCCAGAAAACACTGATTGGAGCTGGGAAATAAAAATAGGCATCTGTAATCATCTCTTTACAGGACAAATGGTTTTTATCATTACGTCCATCTTTCCAGCCTGCAGCTATAGCCCTGTGGCATCTGATCCTATCAGATCTCAGAAGCTACGCAGGGTCAGGCCTGTTTAGTCCTTGGATGGGAGACCGCCTGGGAACACCAGGTGCTGCAGGCTTGGGAGACGGACCTGGCAACCCACTCCCAAAAAACAAACAGCCACTGGAAACCCTATGAATAGCAGAGAATCACTGACAATGGTGTTTCGTCTGTTGTATGTAGGGTCGCTTATGAGTAGGACACCAACTCAACAGCACTTAACAACATATCCTTCCAATTCAACTTACATTCAATAAAACATCAGCTCTGTAGTGACATGAGGTCTGTGAGTTACACCAAGAAAAAGTTAAGTCACCACCCTTCCTCTCAAGCAGATGTGTGTGGAGCAGAATCATTTTAACATAGTGGTGTCTGAATCGCTATACATGACAATGATTGCTTTACCTTTAAGGACAGTATCTTAATATTGTCAGCAAAGCCTTGTCTTTTTCAAGGAGTTGCTTTGAAAAGTTGGCCTAATCTACTGATGTGTGAGTGCTGTTTAGCATATATTTGGACCTTTTCTGTAGGAATTGCTTTCTTAGTATCAATCATAAACCGCCCCCAAACACCAGTTTTGTTGTTTGATGGTTCTCAAAGTAAAACCATTTTAGACATCCTGAATAACACGCTTTTAATATAATTTAACGTGATGTGCTTTAGCAATATACCCTCCATCCAAATTCACCCTCAAAAGATGACGATGGATAATACAAATACAATGGACATTCTGAGTGTTAGGGGATTCAAACAAAAAAGAAAACCCCTGCGATACGAATCAGAAGGAAAAGCTTTCTGGAGAGCACGAGTCTTAGACTTTCTGAAATAGAAATGGCCCTGAAATAGAAATTTCTATTTCTAAGTCAAAGAAGGATTTGCATGAAAGATTCCGCTACAGGAGATGTAATTTTGAAGCACAGGACAATTTATCCTGCAAACTCCATGAAGTTATTAAAATATCATGCTATTTCTCCCTACCTGAAGACATATGCAATCCTATTTCCTAATTGCTCACCGTCCTAAACCTAAGATCTTGTGAGTTTTTCCTGACTCATTCCACCTAACTTTGCTTCTTACCTTCACCATCACTCAACCCCAAGTCTCCTCGATAAGGTCTTCTCACTTTCCGGTGATCCTGCAATATTTAATACTGTCTCTGTGAGTTATACAGATTATGTCCAGATGGCCCTATGCCTAAATGTTTGTTGTTGTTGTTGTTGTTAGGTGCCGTCGAGTCCGTATCCGACTCATAGCGACCCTCTGTACAACAGGGGAAACACTATTGTCAGTGCTTCTCTGCTGTGCATAGGGTTTTCAATGGCAGATTGCTTTTTGGGAGTGGGTTGCCAGGTCCTTCTCCCAAGCCTACAGCACCTGGTTTTCCCAAGCGGTCTCCCATCCAGGTACTAACCAGGCCCGACCCTGCTTAGCTTCCGAGATCTGACGGGATCAGATGCCACAGGGCTACAGCTGCAGGCCCTAAATGTTTAGTATTTGTAAAACATGTTTCTCAAGCCCCGCATCCTTCTGTAATTCCTTCCAGCTGCTTCAGCTTTCTAAAAGTAGTTACCATTAACCTTTATGGAAAAAGTAGCACGCCAGGCGTCCTTCCCAATCTGTTAGGGGCGCTCATTCTTCTTTACCTTTTCAGCAAGCCACCCAGAGCAGCTTTGCTGTTAGCCCCATTTTAAAGATAAGGAAACTGAATCACAAAGGAGCGAAAACAAGAATTATTCAGGGCCGTACAGAAGGTGGAATGGTGCTCGCTTCGGCAGAACATTACACTAAAATTGGAAGGATACAGAGAAGATTAGCATGGCCCCTGCGCAAGGATGACATGCAAATTCGAGACGTGTCCCATATTTTTGAATATACCATGGACTACAAAAAAGTCCAACAGATCTGTTCTAGAAGTGCAACCAGGGTGCTCCTTGGATGCAAGAATGGCCAGAGTGTGTCTTACCTATTTTGGACATGTAGTCAGGAGAGATCAATACCTGGAGAAGGACATCATGTTTGGGAGAGTGGCAGGTCAGCAGAAAAAAGGAAGACCTTCAAAGGGATGGTTTGACACAGTGGCTGCAACAATGGGCTTAAACATAAAAAGCTCTTGTGCATGGCAAAAAAAAAGTGGATCATACTGTAGATATTTGTGATTTGATTTTGCCACATATTTTATGAACCATTTCCAATTAAGTTGATGAAAATTCTCATATCCTTAGTGACTGTTGTTTCATTATAAGTCATCCATCCTGTACTGTTACTTTTTAAAAAACTGTTTCCTCTTTTTAATCCCTATTAAAACAGAAATGTGCTAAACATTATCATAAAAAAAAGAAGGTGGAATGGTTCCAGGGCTAGTTTCAAACAGCCAATTTTTTAGTCCTTCAGGTAAATCCAGTTAGCATCTGGAAGGAACACCCATCAAGTGGGTTGGATCCTTCCCTAAGTCTCTCTGCTACAACTCTGTCCAGCAATGATTCAGCCTTCATGTTAATCCTTCATACAGAAGATTAGCACCCCCCCCCCACTATAATCATTTACTGCCTGTCCAGTACCTTGCTGAACGTTTTACTTACAAGATCTCAAAGATTTCTTACATTGTCCCGCTCAAGGGTTACCATTCCCAAATTATGAATGAAACTACTGACTCTTAGCCTGCAGCCATAGCACTGTGGCATCTGATCCCGTCAGATCTTGGAAGCCAAGCAAGGTGGGGCCTGATTAGTACCTGGATGGGAGACCACCTGGAAACCCCAAGTGCTGTAGGCTTGGGGGAAGGACCCAGCAACCCACTCCCAAAAATCAATCCCCCATTGAAAACCCTATAAACAGCAGAGAAGCACTGATAATAGTGTTTCGCCTGTTGTATGCAGGGTCGCTATGAGTCAGACACCTACTTGACGGCACCTAACAACAACAACTGACTCTTAACTGTCCCAGCATTAACTGTCCCTCTGCAGACTTTGGGAGTGCTTCCTATCCTTGAAGAGCTTTTATTATGAATGCACGGACTAAAACATATGGCCTTATACCTTCAGTTCTTAAGTTCCAGCTCCAACTACTGAGAACACACTAAACAAATCGGATACCTTTTCGTGGAGGAGCTGTGTAAATGTGAGAAATAAAGAAAAATGTCAGGCCACTCACAGGTCTTGTTCCAGATAAGACGTGCTGTGTTTTTTCTGATGTTCTAAATGTGACATGCTGGGATTTAGCTCAGCTGGTAGAGCGCTGCGCTGCAGTCTCTAAGGTCCCGAGTTCAATTCCCAGCACCGCAAAAATGGGAGAAGGATCTGGCAATCCACTCCCACAGCAATCCCGAAACAGTCAGCCATTGAAAACCCTATGAGGGTCGCTATGAGTTGGATACCGACTCGACGGCACCTAACAACAACAACAAAATGTGACATTGTTTTTAAATCTTTCTCTTCTTCAAATTTGACACCAGGAATGCTATAATCTCTAGATATGACCTTTCAGAATTGGTACAGAATGATCACCTTGGTACCATTCCAAATTCCTGGTTAGGTGGTTGTTGTTGTTAGGTGCTGTCAAGTTGGTATCCAACTCATAGTGACCCTATGTATGACAGGGGAAACACTATTGTCAGTGCTTCTCTGCTGTGCATAGGATTTTCAATGGAGGATTGATTTTTGGGAGTGGGTTGCCAGGTCCGTCTCCCAAGTCTACAGCACCCGGTGTTCCCAGGTGGTCTCCCATCCAAGTACTAACCAGGTCCGACCCTGCTTAGCTTCCGAGATCTGATGGGATCGGATGCCACAGGGCTACGGCTGCAGGCTGGCTAGGTTTTTAGCGATGATGCCATGCAGTCAAAATTGAGAAATGAAGTTGAGCTGACTATTCACGAAAATAGTATTAATAACCTCACTCCCTCTTCCCCTCTCTCTCTGACATCATTTCTAAATCACCTTGACTCCATGTTAAACATAGCCTACTGGTTTTCTGGACCGAACGGCAGGAATTTCTGTTTACCCGTGTTATACGTCATCTGCTTAGGTGCAACCTGTTGCTCCAGGCTGTCAAAATCTTTTTGGATATCATTATGTCTGTCATCCAAAGTATTTATCCTCCTTCCAAGATTTATGTCATTTGCAAATTTGATGAGCGTGCTTTGCATGCTGTGCAGAAGCACAGTACTGATTGACTGATTAATAACCCCAAATAAAACCACCAACACAATCGACACGAGGTTACCATGTAAGCAATAAGGAAAGGGCACCGTTTTCTAATGGATGGAATTGTATCGTAACAGGATTCTTCATATGCTTTTCAGTTTGGCCTTCTCTACCAACATGGGTTTTTACATAATTATAAATAAGGGCCCCAATGTACAAAATAAAGTTACCTCTACATAAGCAATATGAACTCAGGACTTCAGATCATTATTCAGGAAGGGCTGCATCATGTGAGTTGGCCCCAGGTATTAAGAATGGCTTGCAGCGCGCATGTGTACCCAGCACCCGCTTGACTCACTGGCTAGCTGCTTCATTTTTCATTGGCTTTGATGACATAAAAGACACTATGTGAAAATGAATTCCTATCCAAGCATCTCTTTCAAGGCGTGTTTTTTCAGTTTTGCATTTCCCAGGAGCTCTGGGGTTTTCTTTTTTCCAACACTTGCTCCTCTTCCCAGACCCCTTCCTTCTCCATCCTCCCCCAATGGCACACACACGCAAGCGTCCTTCCAAATCTGTTAGGTGCGCTAATCCTTCTTTACCTTGACAGCAAGCCACTCAAAGTGGGTTTGTTGTTATGTCCATCTGAAAGACGATGAAACTGAATCACAAAGAGGTTCAGCAAGAATTACTCAAGGCCACACAGAAGGTGGAATGGCTCCAGAGCCAGTTTCAAACAGCCAGTGTTAGCCCTTCAGGTAAATCCAGTTAGCATCCGGGTGTAACACCCATTGAGCGGGCTGGGTCCATCCCTGAGTCTCTCTTCTACAACTCTGTCCAGCGATGATCCAGGCTTTCATGGATTTCCTTCTTTATCTCAGACAGGCCAGGCCCTCCAAGTAACCCATGGCCAAAACATATGTGCGTGACATTTACACCCTGAGTAGGTTGCTTTGGTTCTGTTTCCCAGCTTTGATATCTATTAAAGCTCTCTGAGCAATGCATGATGACATGCACGTATGGAAACGCCATAATGAGGCCCACTAATCTACACTCTAACTTAAAAAATATTGCTAATAACAAAGAGAGCCTGGTGCAGTGGTCCACACCTGTCATCCCAGCAGCTTGGGAGGCAGAGGCAGGAGGATCGCAAGTTCGAGCCCAGAGGCAGTCTGCGTAACTTAGCGAGACCCTGTCTCAAAAAAAAAAAAATGAAAACTGGACTGAGGGTGCAGCTCAGTGGTCCAGCACTTGCAGAGCATGCAGGCGCCAGGTCCTGGGTTCAACCCCCAGTACTGCAAAAAATAAAAAATAAAAGAGCTCTCCATTTACTACAACCTCCCTCCAACAAGCTCCCAATCCAATTAATCTCTGCAAACATAACCTAGGAAGGCCAGTCATTCCCTTTGTCTTGCCTTGACTCCTGAAACGCTTGTGGCTTTCCTTCCCAATCACTCTCCTCCTCTCTCTACTTCAAGGAAAGCTGTAAGTTCATACACATATATGACGGGAAATCTGCTGACGATCTGGTTTTTTATTTACTTTTCCTAGAAAAGGGGAATAAATCTAATTTCTGTAGATCTTACCTGGGAACATGTCATGGGCAAGTTCACTTTTAAGGATGCTCTCTGAGGTGCCGTGGCACGCGCCTGTAATCCCAGCAACTGTAGAGGCTGAGGCAGGAGGATGGCAAGGTGAGGCCAGAGGCAGCCTGTGTAACTTAGAGACTTTGTCTCAAAATAAAAAATGGGCAGGGGGCCTAGGGGGACAGCTCAATGGTGAGGCACTTGCAAAGTGTGTACAAGGCCCTGGGTTCAACACCCAGTACCATCAAAAACAAATAAAATGCTTTCAGTGCACAAAGATCACAATATTCCACACCCTCAACTCTCTCCACGGGCTGGGATTTAGTTCAGTTGGTAGAGCACCACTCTGCAGTCTCTGAGGTCCTGAGTTCGATTCCCAGCACCACAAAAATGGGAGAAGGACCTGGCAACCCACTCCCAAGGCAATCCCGAAACAGTCAGCCATTGAAAACCCTATGAGGGTTGCTATGAGTCGGACTCGACAGCACCTAACAACAACAACAACAACTCTCTCCATAGATCACTGATGCTTTTTTCTATCTTATCCATAAAGAACAGATGATTTCCAAAAGGCGATCATAATTATCTATAAAACAAACACCTTACAGGAAAACTCCCCAGTATTTTATGCCACTATAATCCAGAAGGGGAGAAGGACGTGGCAATCCACTCCCAAGGCAATCCCGAAACAATCTGCCATTGAAAACCCTATGAGGGTCGCTATGAGTAGGACCCGACTCGACGGCACCTAACAACAACAACATAATCCAGAAGTTATTTGTTATAGCTACAATTTCTTGTCCTTAAACGTAAGTTAACTTTTATTTTGTCTTCCATGTTTATGGGAGAAAGAAAAACTGCTCCTTGTACCCTTTACTGAGAACTAATAGGTGTTTGGAAAATGGTTCTGTCGTTTGAATATTTAATGAGCCCGTTATGATGTGCTAGGGGCGAAGCTGCACCTAAGGGATGTGTACAACACAGACCTTTCCTGCAAGTAATTTGCCATCTGTAATGGAAGTAGGCATTTAAAATATTTTCAGTACAAGGCATTAAATCCAATAAACTCAACACAAATAAAGTGTTAAGGAGCGACAAGGAGAAGACAGAAATCATTCTAGAAGGCTGATTCTCCAAATACTTCTGTATTTCTGCCTTTCATATAATCAGGTGAGTGATCTGTAGTTTTGCTTGTTAGGATCTGTTTCCCCGATCCATCTGCCATGGAGTTCCATTAGTAGGCTATTTTTTTATTGCTTAAAAAGTGTCAAAATTCCAGGAAAGTTGTTTTTGTTGTTGTTGTTGTTGTTGTTGTTTTCAGTACTGGAGGTTGAACCCAGGGCCTCGCGCCTGCATGCTCTGCAAGTGCTGGACCACTGAGCTGCACCCCCAGCCCATTTTTCATTCTATTTTTTTGAGACAGGGTCTCGCTAAGTTACGCAGACTGCCTCTGGTCTAGAACTTGCGATCCTCCCACCTCTGCCTCCCTCCTGGGATGACAGGCGTGGGCTACCACCCCTGGCTCTAAATTCCAGGAAAGTTTCAAGATACAAAGAATTTTTTTTTTTTCTGAGCCATTTGAAACTAAGTTTCAGAGCTAATGATTCAATAGTCCTGAAAACTGTTACACATCCACTACAAAACGAACACAATATTACCATGGAAATCAGAAAATTAGCACTGATGTGTCTCTACCAAATGATTTTCACAGGCTACTTTTGCCACCTGACCCAGAAGTGTTCTCTGTAGGGAATAAATCCAGTCCAGAATTGCATGTGGCATTTAGCTTTTATGGTGCGTAGGTTTCCTTTGGTATGAATAGCCCCCCTCTGCCTTCCCTTGACTTTCACAGTCTGAAGTGTTCAAGGCTTCACCTCAGTTGTTTGTAGACTGCGTTCCAATGTGAGTTTCTCTGATGATTCCTGATTATGTTCAGCAGCCTTGTTACATCGCACCGCTTCTCCATTCCTACTTGTTCCATGATTAATGACGTTAGCGTTAATCGTTTGCACGAATGGGCAATCTCTGGGGCTTCTCCAGTGTAGAATCTTCCCTGTTGCAATGAATAAACATTTTCTGAGCATATCCTCCAAGATTATATAAATGTCCTCTTCCTCCAAATGTTTCAATGTTGAGCGTGGCGTGATGGCGTGTGCTTGTAATCCCAGTGACTCGGCCAGCAGAGGCAGGAAGATCCCATGTTCTAAGCCAGAGCCAGCCAGCATAACTTAGGGAGACCCTACTATAAGATCAAAAGTTAAAAAGGGGCCGGGGGACAGCTCCATGGTAGATCCATTGCAAGATACGTGTGAGGTCCTGGGTTCAACACTCCAATACAAATGATGATGATAAAAATAAATTCAATGTTTGCCTTTATATTTTATTTGTATAAACTCTTGAATCTATTCCATTCAGTTGAATATAAGATACTGGCCTCAGTACATTTCTTTTGACAGTACTGAGGGGTTTAACACAGGGCCTCACACATACTTTCCAAGTGCTCCACCACTGAGCTATACCCCCAGCCCCTTTTCTATTGTTTATCTTGGGACAGGGTCTCCCTAACTTAGGCAGCTCGCCTCTGGCCTCTGACTCACAATCCACCTGCCTCTGCCTCCTGAGGCACTGGGATAACCGGCGTGCACCACCATGCCTGGCTGTCTATACCTCTTTCAGGGTTCATTTGATCCTTATCTTTGGACAGTGGAAGCCATATAAAGCTGAATTCTTTGTCATAGTAGTATGTCCCCAAGAAATCTGTGTCATGATGTCATGTTTCCATGATTGTTTTTTCAGTATTTTCTTCCTTTCTGACAGAAGATGGTCCGGGCTATTTTATACTTCCCTACCTCAGCCCCGAAATCTGCCATTTCCCCAAAGCATTGTGGTTCTTTTTAATGATGAACTATATTTAGAAACAAAGATCCAGAGCTTAGTTCACTTATGCTATATAGATTTATTGTTCCTACAATTTCTCTCTTCAAGTGGACACAGGTCGAGAATATGAATATGAACAGAATAGGTATATTCAACACTGCCATATTACTTCTATAAATGCATGTTTGTATGTGTAGACATACACATATACACCCAATCTATTATATACATTTGTTGTTATATAGGTGCCATAAAGTCAGCTCCAACTCATAGTGACCCAATGTATAACAGAACAAAACACTCCCCAGTACTGTGCCATGCTCAGCACTGTGTCAGTGCTTCTCTGCTAGTCACAGGGTTTTCAATGGTGGATTTTTTTCAGGAGTGGGCTGCCAAATCCTTCTCCCAAGTCTACACTATCAAGTATTCCCAGATGATTGCCCATCCAAGGACTAACTGGGCCTGACCCTGCTCAGCTTCCAAGATCAGATGGGATTAAATGCCAAGGAGAAGTATATAAAGTGAAATTATACTAATAACTGTAATTCTAATCTAATACCCTAAAGTCATTCTGGTCTCACCTCTTTCCATATTTATAACTTCCTTCCTTGAAAGGTGGCTACCTGGCTCCTATTATCCTCAATAAATACACTTATTTAATTGATTCTTCTATTGTTGTTGTTAGCTGCCGTCGAGTCGGTGTCCAACTCATAGCGACTTCATAGGGTTTTCAATGGCTGTTTTGGGATTGCCTTGGGAGTGGATTGCCAGGTCCTTCTCCCATTTTTTGCGGTGCTGGGAATTGAACTCGGGACCTCAGAGACTGCAGCACAGCCCCTGATTCTTCTATATCTAACCGAAATCCATTTGCCACCCCCTTACCCACCAGACCCCTCTTCACCTTTTGGCTTCCTATACATCAAATTCTCTTCATTGACCTCTGATCCCCCTAGGCGAGGTTCTTCTCAGTCTTTAGATCTTTACTTTCATGGACGTACAAAGACTGAAGTGACCCGGAATTCAGTCACTATTTCCTCTCTGCTTACACCCACTCCATTGATAATATCTTGTTTCAGGGATTTAAATAAATGCTACCCTAGGTTGAACTGGACTGCGGTTTAGCTCAGTTGGTTCAGTGCTGCTTTATGCTCTCTGGGACTCGGAATTCATCCCCAGTACTGCCAAAATGGGAGAAGGACTTGGTAGCCCACTCCCACAGCCACTGAAAACCCTATGGATAGTGGAGAAGCACTGACACGGTGCAGTGCATGGCACAGGGTTGGGGAGGTTTAGTCCTGCTATACATAGGGTTGGTATGAGTTGGACCCAACTCAATGGCACCTAGCAACAAGGTTGATTACTCCCAAATAACTATCCCCAAATCAGAGTTCTAATCTAGGTACCCACATCTATCTCCCTGTTTAACAGCTCCTCTTGAAGTCTATAGGGATTTCAAACACAGAAATTATAAAATGCAGAGCTCGCTCTTAATGCCTAAATCTAGTCCACTTAAAATTGTAAATCCTTTTCACCGGGAAAAAAAAATAGCAAGACCTGCTAAACTGTAAGAATGACTGTAAGGCCATGTGAAGTGACACACCCCTTCAGGCCCAGAGACTCAGGAGGCAGAGGCAGGAGGATCGCAAGTTCAAGGCCAGAGGCAGCTTGAGTAACTTAGCGAGAGCCTGTCTCGAAAATGCAAAGTGAAAAATGGGCTGTGGGTATGGCTCAGTCGGTGAGCACCCGGAGAAGTATGGGGGAGACCCTGGGTTCAACTCCTCAGTACTGGCAAAAAGAAAAAAAAGAAAAAGAAAAGAAAAAAGAATCACTCCAGCTGACTATGTTGTTGTTGTCATCTAGTCAGTAGCTGACTCATAGCGACCCTGTGTACAACAGGCAAAACACTATTGTCAGTGCTTCTCTGCTGTTCATAGGGTTTTCAATGGCGGATTGGTTTTTGGGAGTGGGTTGGTGGGACCTTCTTCCCTAGATGACTACAGGTACTATTTAAATGTTTTATTTATATCTCACTTCAGATCTTCTCAAAATTTCATTTTTCTCTTAGGCTTGCCCACTACCAGGAATCAGTGTCTAAATTATTTATACCATCGGACCAACTAGATGATAGTAGGTTGTCAGCAAACACCCCAAGCCTTTCTCTGAGGAACTAGAGACTTCCGAGGGAGAGAAAGCATCATTCTGTCTGAATCCACCAGCCACTGCATCAATTGAACTGAAAACTGGAAAGGTTCTCTTTCTCTAAGGAAAATAAATCAAGTGCAAAGCTTGAGGATCTCACAGAACAAATTATATTTCTCTCTCCAGGGGGCTACACCACTTACGCTCTAAGCAGAATTTACAAAGTGTACATATTGTAAGGGCTGGGATCTAGCTCAGTTGGTAGAGTGCTCCTCTGGAGACTTGAGGTCCCGGGTTCGATTCCCAGCACCGCAAAAATGGGAGAAGGACGTGGCAAGCCACTGCCCAGATAATCCTGAAACAATCAGCAACTGAAAGCCCTAGGAGGGTCGCTATGAGTTGGACAGGACTCAAGGCACCTAACAACATATATTGATGGGCAAGCTTGTCATAGGTGCAGGTGAAAGAGGGTGGTTATATTTGAGAACGGATGCTTCAACAGAACTAAAATAAAAGGTGTAAGAAGATGGCTTACCGGGCATAAAGATTAGTAATTTTCAGAGCTAAATCATTAAAGGTTTTTGTTCCAAGCTAGGGGATCCTAAAACTTATAATAATTGTCGAGGATGGTGGTGTACGCCTGTAATCCCAGCACATCAGGAAGCTGAGGCAGGAGGACCCCAAGTTCAAGACCAGAGGCAGTCTGCGTAATTTTGCAAGACCCTGTCTCAAAAAGAAAAAAAATGGCCTGGGGGTGCAGCTCAGTAGCCCAGCACTTGCAGAGCATGCAAGCGCAAGGCCCTGGGTTCAACCCTCAGTACTGAAAAAATAAAAGTCACAATAATTACACCCGCAGTTTGAAAGCTAGCTGCACTGTGGCCACATAAATTTAGAAAAGACAGATTTTGCAATCTTGAGCATGAAAATAGTACAAAATGGCATAGTTGTGAATGACGTTTCCCAGGAAGATGGCACAGAATGACACGTGCATCATGTTAAGAAGTCAGGAAAATACCAAAATAAAGAGTCAGAGGGGAAAAAGAAAAGCACTTGAAAAACAACTTCATGCATATTGGATATAAAAAGAAGAAAGTATAAGGATCATGAATCTAACAGGACAGAAGCCTGAAAAAGAAATTGTAATAAATACTTAAAGGCATAATAGAAATCAGCATTTAGTGATTAAATACACAACCTAAATATTCAGCTAAGAAAAATTTACTATATTCCCAGGGAAATAAAGATTAGTTAACAGCAGGATTACTGCTGTTAGGTGCCTTCCAGTCAGGTCTGACTCACAGCGACTCTCAGAGGGTTTTCAATGGCTGATTATTTCAGGGTTGCTTTGGGAGTGGATTGCCACATCATTCTCCAATTTTTTGCAATGCTAGAGATCAAACCTGGGTCTTCAGAGAGTAGAGAGAGGCACTCTACAAATAGAGCTAAGCCCCAGGCTGCAACAGCAAGATATATACTGTAAATTCTAGAATTTAAGGATAAAGAAACATGTAACCACCAACCCACAAGGTAAATAAATATTAAATGAATAAAAACAGATTGCCCACAATGAGCTGTAATTCTTAAGCTCATCTCAGATTTTTCTTCAGAAACATGATAGAATGTACCAATACATCAGAAATCAAAGGAGACATACAAAAAAATGCATACTACCCCAAGTCATTGTTCGTGGGTCCAGACATTAGGAAGATGTTTTCAACTAGGTAAGGATTGAGAAGGCACATTGCCAGACATGTTTCCTTCCAGAAAATGCAAAGCTTTACCAAACAGAAAGCTCAATTCCAACTAAGTATTAGGTAAGTATACTATTAAAAGAATGCTCAGTAAGTTCAGAATCCATTTAAACATAACTCTTAAAATCATTTATGTTAGTATAATGATTGAAATGAGAAAAAAGCACAATTTGAATGTAAATACTTGCTTAATATACTGGGATAGGGGCTGGGATTTAGCTCAGTGCGTAGAGTGCTGCGCTGCAGTCTCTGAGGTCCCGAGTTCAATTCCCAGCACCGCAAAAATGGGAGAAGGGCCTGGCAATCCACTCCCAAGGCAATCCTGAAACAGCCACTGAAAACCCTATGAGGGTCGCTACGAGTCGGATACCAACTTGACGACACCTAACACCACCACCACCACCACCAACAACAACAAGTTACACAAGCTGTGTCTGGCCTTGAACTTGCAATTTTCCTGCCTCAGCCTCCCAAGTGGTTGGGATGAGAGGGATGAGCCACTGTCCTTGGCTGCAAATCCTTCCTTTAAAATACAGAAAGCAATGATCAGGTTTTACTCATATGAAAAAAAAAATATACACATCTATCCAGGAAGCCGAGATAAGGGAAGATACGCACAAAGGTAAGAAATGCAAGATGAATTATTGTGCACAATAGATGTGAGAAAATAAAAAAGCCAATTCCTTTTATTGACAAGAATTTGAAGAACAGGGCATTCTAATGGATTTTTGGTAGGAGTTTGCATTACTCAACATCAAAAGACAATCTGCCAATATATACCAAAATAAAATTACGTACACCCACTGAATCAACAGCTGCACCTCTGAAATTTACCCTGAGGCTGCACTGAGGTGCATTTTCTGGTTGGAAATCAACATGGCTGCTGGTTTTTCCTCAGAGTTATTCGACAGCTTAGCCAGAGGAATGGAGAGGGCAGTCAGAGGAGATGTCCAGGCTGGGTGCTTGGAGGCAAAGAGCATAAAAGAAAATGTTTGGAAGATTATTGTGGCCTAGGTTGCAAATGAAGGGCATGAATCTCATAGATCCAAAAAACAATATTCAGAGTGTGAGCATGGGTCTAAATGGCTGGGGTACGTGTGTTTTAGGAAGAGACCTCTCAGTGTGGCTGAGTAGGGCAATAAAAACAAGAGAAAGTAAGGACACACCCTCCCTGACTGTGTTGGACTTTTCGTCCCCGTGCAGAATGTCTGAGATAAACAACTTAGAGGAGGATTTATTTTGGCCGTTCCAGAGCTCTCAGACATCATGGGACCAGGAAGACGTCGCAGACACATTGCTTCATGGCCGACAGGAAGTGAGGGGGTGGGACAAGATATAGCCACACCCCCAGCGAACTACTTCCTCTAGCTAGGTCCTGCCTCCTGGGCACTTGTCAATCCATTCAGATTGACAACCAAGTTTTCCAATCAGGCTGACAATCAAGATTGATCATCCTACGGAGCGGAAGATGGAGACCGATGGAAATGCTGAGTAAATGGTGACATCTTTCATTGTATGCAGGGGTGAGGGGGTGCCTAAGGTGCCTGCATTTGTAAAAAAAAAAATGACAGAAAAAAAAATAATAGTAACACAAATAAAAAGCAAGAAGGCAGGCATGTGCCTAGGTAAAGCAGGGTTGCAAGGTGGTATTTGTCTCTGACACCAAGTGAAAGAACAGGAACAAGGCAATGTCTACCTCCCTACCAGCTCTGAGAGGTAAAGAGAGTGAGGAGTGGTTGAGCATGTACCGTCCCCTTGCAAGGGCCAGGGAGGAAATCTACACAGGAGAGAAAAAGCATCAGCAAAGGCCAGGCCTTTGCCCGGCTCTTGACCAAGAGGCTGCAAGGACAGAGAAAACGTCATGTGTACAAACTATCTGGTGAATAAAAATATTGCTTCACGTGAAGAATAAAAGTAAGGAAATGAAGGACAAAGAAGTAACAGTGTGAGAATATAGGAGGAGAACAAGATGATAAGAAAAAAAGACATGGATGTAGGGCAACAAAGGGTGACTGGGGTGTGAGAGCCTGGGTCATTAACCGATTCACCATCCCACCAGAACTCTGAGGTGCAGCTGGGTAAACTACCTCTCATTCTAAAATGTAGGATTTTAAATCTGATACCCACTTCAAATTCATAAGTCAAGAAATCAAAAGACGCATTGCTTTGGGAAAAGCTGTGGCAAAAGATCTCTTTAGAGTTTTGAAAAGCAAAGATGTCACATTGAAGATGAAGGTGCGTCTGACTCATGCCGTGGTATTTTCAGTGGCATCATATGGTTGTGAAAGCTGGACATTGAACAAGGGAGACAGGAGAAGAATTGATGCTTTTGAATTATGGCACTGGAGACATCTTTTGAATATACCATGACTGCCAAAAGAACCAACAAATCTGTCTAGAAGAAGTGCAACCAGAGTGCTCCATGGAAGCAAGGATGGCCAGACTGCATCTTACATATTTTGGACATGTAGTCAGGAGGGACCAATCCCTGGAGAAGGACATCATGTTTGGGAGAGTGGCAGGTCAACGCAAAAGAGGAAAACCCTCCACCAGATGGATTGACACAGTGTCTGCAACAATGGGCTTAAACATAAATAAGATCGTGTGCCTGGCACAGAATCAGGGAGTGTTTTTATCTGCTGTACATAGGGTACCTATGAGTCAGACGTGACTCGATGGCACCTAACAACAATAACAACAACTTCAAATTATTCTCTTTGCATATAGAATTTCATCGTCAATGTCAGTCAGGTTGCTATCACCCCACACTAAAATAGTCTCAGGTTTTCACCTTGCTTTGTTCTTGCATGTTACATACTGAAGGCAAACTCTACCATCACCTTTTCTCAGTCACGGTGTGAACATTCTAGCCTTCTGATTTCTGTATCCTGCCTCCCACCTGGAATTCTTCCCTTTCCACTTTAGGGCTCCTGAAAACCTTTTAATCCTCAAGTTCCAGGTTAAATTCTTCAGAATCTACAGTCAGGAAGAACTTAAAACTTCCTCTCAGAAATTGACATTTATTATTCTATAAATATTAGTTGCCTGAAGCCATAGCCCTTTGGCATCCGATCCCGTCAGATCTGGGAAGCTAAGCAGGATTGGCCTGGTTAGTCCTTGGATGGGAGACCACCTGGGAACACCAGGTACTGTAGGCTTGGGAGAAGGACCTGACAACCCACTCCCAAAAATCAATCTGCCATTGAGAACCCTATGAACAGCAGAGAAGCACTGACAATAGTGTTTCACCTGTTGTACATAGGGTTGCTATGAGTCAGATACCGACTTGATGGCACCTAACAACAACAACAACAAAATATTAGTTACTGTGTGTTCTGAGCACTCAGTGAAAAACTCTGTTGGATGAAGCCACTATTTAAGTGATTCCGTCATTCCAGAACTCCCTCACAGGGCCACCAACACAGCATTCAGATTGCACAGTGACTACAAATCCCATACAAACAGTGAAAAGAAGCCATCGAAAAGAACTGGAACTCCTGAATATATGCAATTGCAGCTTTCGAGGAAGAGCCTAACACATACCGTACCTTTACCTTCTTAGACCCTGAGAATGTTATGCAAGTTGAAACTTGACATGTAATGATATGGTTTTGAAAAGAGCAGTGATTCAATAATCTGATTTAAATGCTTTGTACAAAAAAGAAAACGATGCTATGTAATGAAGGATCCAGGAGGTGAAAAAATTCAATTTTTATGAAGGCAAGATATAATTTGGAAAGGACAAAAATAAAAAATTAAGCTGCACATCAGAAATATTTATAAAACTAATATCCACTTGAAAAAGAGATTGGTCAAAAGAGAAGAGTTCAACACATAGCATTTCCAATACCTCAATCTGGTTTTCCTAAGCTAGAGAGGGGCTGGGATTTAGCTCAGGTGGTAGAGTGCTGTGCTGCAGTCTCTGAGGCCCCGAGTTCAATTCCCAGCACCACAAAAATGGGAGAAGGATGTGGCAATCCACTCCCAAGGCAATCCTGAAATAATCAGCCATTGAAAACCCTATGAGGGTCGCTATGAATCGGATACCAACTCAACGGCACCTAACAGCAACAACAACAACAAGCTAGAGAGTAACAGACTTCAATAACTGTGACATTTGGGCAATCAAAACATATTGCAGAATCCATTTTCAAGTATTTAGTTTCCATGTCCCATTTCTGCAATTTAGCAGGGTTAGCTAACCTCATGAAAAAGTCTTCAGTAGAGATCAAGGATTTTTTTTTTTTTTGCACAGATTATAACATGCAGATTAAACTATCCGAGACCAATACTGTTGCGCTTAGACAATTTCTTTCAACTGCGGAACATTTTGTGATTATTAGACATGAAAATTTTGGCTGCAGGATTTTTTAATATGCCACACATTTGCCAGGTTGGCCAAAGAGATTTCCAAATTTACAAGGTACGTATTGGCAGTGTAGCGATTTCATCGGGCAAATACAGAATGTACTAAGCACTCGGTAACCTTTACAGATCCTCACATGTGAAAATCTATTTTAGAGTAACACTTCCAAAGCGTGGCGCTGGGATTTTAATGCCCTGTGCCACTGGAGACGGAAATAAAAGACCTTATTTTAACATTTAACCTGAAAGGACACGTCCATCTGCCCTCCTCCTCTCCCTCCTGCCCTATCATTACACTGTCTGAATCAGGTACGAGGCGCATTGCTGGTACGGGAGTTCTCTCCTTAAATAGCACCAGGCTCTCCTGAGCCTCTAATCTTATCTTTCATCCAAATCTCCTGAGAACCGAGATTATGTCTCACGGTAACTAGCCTTACCCTGAATAGCATTATTGGACTGGGTGGCATTATTGCCCAGGGAGGGATTACCTTCTGCCACGAACCAGGTACATGGCTACTTCAAGTAAGTCTTTCATAAACTTAATTGAGTTTAATCAGAACCATTATTTTCTCTTTAAAAAGATGGTCAGGCCAGGGGCAGTGGCCCAAGCCTGCAATCCCAGCAACTCGGGAGGCTGAGGCAGGAGGATCCCAGATGGAGGCCAAAAGCAGCCTGTGCAAATTAAGGAGACTTTGTATCAAATGAAAAGTCAAAAATGGGCTGGGGTGCAGCCTAGTGGTGGAACATTTGCAAAGTAGCGTGAGGCCGTGGGTTCAACCCCCAAGTACCACAAAAAAAAAAAAAAAAAAAAGAAAGAAAGAAAGAAAGAAAGAAAGAAAAAGGAAAGAGAGAAAAAAGAGAGTCCAATTTTCATGTATGGCAAGAATAAGAAAAAATACTTGGCAAACTGAAAAAGCAACCAAACAAGTATGGGGCAGGAACAAACACGTTTTTCTATGAAGTGAGATTGCTTTCAGATTCTTTCTTGGGTGCTCAACTTAAAGCAATATTGAGGATCTTTTCTGCAAGGCTTTTCCATCTTGATTGAAACCCACTAACTGTTTATGATGCTGCTACTTTTGGCTTGGTGCTGTTAATAAAGAACTAACTTTGTTGTTTGGCCATGTTGTTGTTGTTAAGAAAACATTTCACTCTTTGAATATTAATAACCTAACTTCAAAACTTCAAACATACGAGGGAATTCCAAATGCTTGACCTCTCAATAGATGAATTTTGGGGCCAGGCACCATGGTGCACACTTGTGATCCCAGTGACGCAGGAGGCAGAGGCAGGAGGATCTCAAGTTTGAGGCCAGGGGCAGCCTGTGTACCTTAGCAAGACCCTGACTCAAGATAAAAAATAAAAGGGGAAGAGGGGCACAGCTCTGTGGGTTCAACCTCCCAGTACTGCAAAAGAAAAAAATGAAGAAAGGAAAATGAAAGAAGAAAAAAAAAAGATTTTTTATTGTGAACACAGCAAATAATGTATCTCTTAAAATCTAAAAGAAGCTTGCTACACATTTAACGAGACATTTGCACGGGGCCTTGTCTGTCTTAACAAGACAAAAATACTGACTCCGGCAGACAAGTTTGAGCTATAATCTATCTGGTTAGCACTCACTGAGGCTCCTACCAGCCATGCTCACACTGCCTATTCTTTCAGAAAATTCCTGCTTTTTGTTACTTACCATGCAAGTCTTCACGGGCTGGGGTTTAGCTCAGTTGGTAGACTTCTGCTCTGTGCTGAGGCCCTGAGTTTGATCCCTAGCACCACAAAAATGGGAGAAGGGCGTGGGAGCCCACTCCCAATACAGTCAGCCATTGGAAACCCTATGAGCAGCAGGAAGCACTGGCATAGTGCCAGGCATGGCACAACTTTGGGGAGTGTTTTGTTCTGTTGTACATCGGGTCTCTATGAGTCAGGCCTGACTTAATGGCACCTCCCACAACAAAATGCAGGTCTCCTTTTGCTTCCCCAAAGACATTCTTCAAACAGTTACAGAGATATGGAAACCACCCCATGTAAAGGCCATCAGTATTAGCCGAATCTGACAAATTTGCATAAAGCTGCCTACACATGCATGCACACACAGGTGTTACAAGGCCGCAGTCTAAGAATAAGAACATTACAGGTATGTCAGATGCAGAATAAAACAATGAAAAGGTACAAGAGAATCCATTACTTGGATTTCTACTCTACGTAAAAAGAGAGAATGGATGGAACTGACTATAATTGTGTCCTTCAAGATAAAAAAATTGTAAATCCTGCCTTCCTGGTCACCAACTCCTGGATACCTAACAGAGAAGTTGGGACCAAAAACTGTTCTTTTTAAATGGTGCAATAATATCCCCCTGATGCCACCTAAACCATAAAATATTAGTACTTATTGATCTTGTATTTTGAAACTCAGCTGCTATTTACAACATAGAAAAATGGCAAGTCACTATTCCATGGGAGAAATGAGCTCTTTTATGATGAAAATATTGGTTGAGTTTGGCACAACGTGTTTCTATCTGTGAAATGTAATTCTCTACATTTCATTGTTCATACAGAATTCCTTCAAGGGATAAATTTACTAAGCAGGATATTTCTAATTAGAATCAAACATTTTTAATCTTCAATCATATATTTCAGTAGGACCGATTTCTTCATCTCATATTTATTCATTACTTTCTTCACCTGCCTTCTTTCCTTTACTTATATTTGTTTTTTCGTTTGTCTGTTTGTTGTTGTTAGGTGCTCTGGAGTTGGGTCCAGCTCATACTGACCCTCATAGGGTTTTCGGTGGCTGATTGTTTCGGGATTGCTTTGGGAGTGGATTGCCACATCCTTCTCCCATTTACTTATGTAGTTTCCATTAATTTCTAAAAGATTTATATGCTGAAAAGATTTATAGATAATGGAACAGAAAGTAAACAACTCATAGCGACCCTGTGTACAACAGCTGAAACACTATTGTCAGTGCTCCTCTGCTGTTCATAGGGTTTTCAATGGCGGATTGATTTTTTGGGGAGTGGATTTCTGGGTCCTTCCCCTGAAAAATACACTTCAGTTAGCCTATGTTCCTCGCTATAAATCCCAACCACATCTTAAGGAGGAAAGTATGGTATTTCTAAATGTGTTGCAATTTTGGCTCAAATACTTTTTTACTCACACAGAAGAGTTTCTCTGTATAGCTTCCCTTCAGAACCTTTGGAAATAATTTGGTTTTTATTTTTTAAGATACAGGCAAGCATTTCAGCTAATACCCAGGTATCAGGTGAAGAAAATAACAGTAACTCACATTTACATCTTGCTTTTCCACTGTCAGCACACTTACTAGCTGTCAGTAAAAGAGAGAAAGATTTTTAAAATGACTGTCAGATTTAAGCGTAAGGAAGAGAAATAATGCCGGTAAATATAGAGAAAACAGTTTCAAAAAATATTTTACCTACTGCAGAGTAAGTTTTCTCCCTGTGAGAAATGTGTAATGGCATAATTTGAATAGTTTAATGTCTTAAAGTCATAGATTCTAGAAAAGATGGAAATGCACAGGCAAAATGTGTTTGCTTTAAAATCACACTGTTGAAGCCAGATCTAGGTTGACGCAAACCCATCTGCCATTCACCTAGTCAAAGAGCTTTGCAGTGTTATTGATATAGAACAGACTTACAGTAGGATTATTAGATCTATATAGCCCTTAAATTTCTCACCCAACTTTTTTTTTTTTTTTTTAACAGTACTAGGGGTTGAACCTAAGGCCTTGTGCTTGCATGCTTTGCAAGTGCTGGACCACTGAGCTGCACCCCCAGCCCATTTTTTTACTTTTTTTGAGACAGGGTCTCACTGAGTTACCCAGACTGCATCTGGTCTCGAACTTGCGATCCTCCTGCCTCTGCCTCCCAACTCGCTGGGATTATAGGCATGCGCCACCGCGCCCAGCTTCCCAACCAGCTTCTTAATGAATTTACCATCACTTAGGAGTTTGAGTGGTGGTACATGAATTCACACTATAATTGCACCTCTTTCTGAACTTAAAAGCACAAGTCTTATTTTCCTTTTTTAGGAGTTGCACTATTTTATAAATATTTATAATATGTATGTTTTTGTTAGTTTGTTTTTTGTTAGGTGCCATCAAGTCAGGTGTGACTCGCAGCGACCCTGATAGGGTTTTCAATGGCTGATTGTTTTGGGATTGTTCCAGGAGTGGACCGCCACGTCCTTCTCCCATTTTTGTGGTGGTGGGGATTGAACCCAGGGACTCAGAGAGCACAGAGCAGCACTCTACCAACAGAGCTCAACTTCAACCCCATATGTGTGTGTGTGTGTGTGTGTGTGTGTGTGTGTGTGTGTGTGTGTGTACTGTATTATTCAATTAAAATAATTTAGAATGGGTTATTTAGAATACATTCAGTTTAGAAGACCAAACATTCTAGAAGTGCATCATACTGTATTGAAACACTTTAAGAGAACTTGTTAGGTGCCTTCGAGTTGGCATCTGGCTTATAGCAACCCTATGTACAACAAGCGAAACACAGTGCTTCTCTGCTATTCATAGGGTTTTCAACAGCTGATTGTTTTGGGAGTGGGTTGCCAGGTCCTTCTCCTAAGCCTACAGCCCCTGGTGTTCCCAGGCGGTCTCCCATCCAAGGACTAACCAGGCCAACTCTGCTTAGCTTTGAGATCTGATTGGATTGGATACCATAGGGCTATGGCTGCAGGCTTTTAAGAGAACTAACGGACCTAAATAAGTGACCAAGGTAAAGGAATGGTGATAAAGCAAACAGAAGTGAGTACTTCAATGTTCATCATCTCACACCAGATTTGGACAGTTTTACATTGACCGGACTGGTAGCCATTCTTCCTCACCTGAGCGTTTCCCTGCATTAGTGTTGCAACTCCTTACCAAGATGGCCTCGCGAATGAACCGTCACTCATTGGATTCAATGAAATTAAAACTGGAGATTGTGTTTTTTTAATTAAACTAATGAAGTTGAATCATGACAGTGTCATGTCCAGGGATACCAAGTGGACGCAGGCGCACATCAGCTGTGAACATATTTAAATATAGATGTGCGCGTGCTGTATCAGGGAAGGTAAAAACAGGATATGAAATAAACATCAGGCATCAACTCTCGACTCGCTGTCAGGAGTGCGCGCAGGCTCCTAACCGCAGAGTTCAGCTGAAGGTAACTGTCTGTCAAATGCAATCTGCACGAGTGAATGCGCTTAAGCTGGTGTTAGGAGCCAACCAAAATTGCTTTGGTCTTATTGACAGTCAATTGCAAGGAGTCGCGGCTCATCCCGTCCCAGCGGCGCTTCCCCTGACAGAGGCTTTCAATGGAGACAGAACTGCCATCAAAACACACGCGGAACTCAACTAGGATCCCTCAGCGCCTCTTGTGAAATTGGTCAGTCAGTCACCAACCGGCCACAGATGCCCCGCGATCGCATTCCCTGGCTCTGACGTCTGCCAGCCTGCTCGGTTAACAAAGCGTTTTTCATCTTAAAAAATGACTGTGGATTTGATTGACAAGTCAAGTCTCCTTGGATTAGCAGAAAAGTGTCTGTGGCCTTGCACTTAGCCCCACTTCTTGCCTTTGCAGATCCGCCTTTCATTCCCTTCCATTTGAGATGTGCCCCCAGCACAGCTTAATAAATAATAACTAGGTGCGCGGGAAGAAGTGCAGAGGGTCAATCTGAGCAATGCCCTGCAGTTATTTTTTTTTGACGTGGATTGAGTTTGCATTAGGACTGCATGTTACCAACAAGAAAACGAAGGTGAGTGAGGTTCAGTGGCTTGCTGGGCAATGTTTCCCCTGGCCCCGTGACCTCCTGAGCCAATGCTGCTGGTGCCCACGGCCTCTGGCCCAGGTCTTGGTCCCATATGGAACAAACCTTCTACCCATTCTCTGTCTGTGCGTATGTGCAACCAAGAAAAGTGGGTTGCGTTCCACATTGCTTGTGACCCTCTGCTCATCTTTAAGTATTTTCAACCACTCCGTGCCTCAGTGGTCTTCTCTGTGCCTTCTTCACAGAGTTGTTAATCAACTGATACACGTAAAGCCCTTGACGCAGCAAGAAACCAACAGACAGGGGGGAAAAATGCTTAATTTCCAATTTTATGTAAATATTATCATCCCTCTAATAGACCAACACAATGGCTCAGCTAAGGAAAAAGCTTTATAAGACAAAATACCTAACTTCCTACATCATTTACATATATATATATTATATAATATATATTATATATAATATATATATTATGTATTATATATTATATATATTATTTTATATATTACATATATATTATATATATTATATATTATATATTATATATATTATATAATATATTATATATTATATATATTATATAATATATTATATGTATTATAT
>VMDO01015278.1:31555-51811 GCA_007922755.1 Pedetes capensis | reverse complement strand
ATCATGTTTGGAAGAGTGGCAGGTCAACGGAAAAGAGGAAAACCCTCCACCAGATGGATTAACACAGTGTCTGCAACAATGGGCTTAAACATAAATAAGATTGTTTGCCTGGCACAGAATCGGCAAGTGTTTCGATCTGCTGTACATAGGGTTGCTATGAGTTGGACTCGACTCGACGGCACCTAACAACAACAACAACCTGCTACTTCGTAAAAAAAAAAAAAAAGTGTGCCAGTATTCAAATGGCAAATATTTTAGTAGGTTTATATAAAATGTGATACTACTTTATCAGGTTGGACACAATAAATAAGATGACCACATTTCAAAGTGAGTGTGAATGCTTATGTGTTTGTGGGTATGTGTATAGGTAAGTAGTTATACATGACAATTTCAGTGGTGAGAACAAATGTTAAATGTTTAAAGTTGTTTAGAGCCTTCCTATATTTAAAAAAAAAAACTCAGATAAAACATTAGTTTACTAATCCTTGAATAATTTTATGTTTGGTATGCTCTATATCAAATAAAATTAAAATAATCTTTACAAACTATTGTTTATGCTCTGGTTCAACTAGATTACATTTCCTTTTATACAAATTACTTCCACAATGATTACAGGTATGTTACTGATGATTTTTGACAGCATATAGAGAGTAAGGTTTTGAGAAATATGACTATCTCAAATTTCATGGGGAGAAAAATTCAAATTTGGAAGCTGCATAATGGATAAAGATCCTAGAAGATGTTATCCTGAAGTTACTTTGAAAGGCCTTCATAAAATAAATACCATAGAAATCTGAAGATAGATGTCTGGGGTTATTGGCCTGGAACTCTTACTTAAAGGTGTGGGAATTTGGAGCAGCCAGGGGACCAAAAAGTAATACTTCGTATCTACTTCTTAGTTTGGAATCAAATATGAGATAAGAGTCAGACACAGATAGAAACAACTTTAGCTTTATGGATCCAAGGAAATATGGCTACAAAGGGCTCCCTAATATTGTGCTGTGGAATTAGACTTGTTTTCCCACATACAGTGGCACAGTGCACTGACTTCTTTACAGATCAGAATTCTTCTTTATGAAAGGCAAATTCTAAGAAAGAAAAAGAGAATGAAACTTTACTGACATTGCGTCCTTCATCTTCTTAAATCCACCCTCCTCTCTATGAAGAAGAATAAATGAAGGGTGAGGTGGTGGTGAGAGTAGAGAAGAGAGGCAGGAGTGTAATTTTGGTGAAAATCCCTCCATGTAGAAGCAAGAGGATTTGAGGATAGAGAAATAAAATAGCTGATACCAAGAGTAGAGGTATTTCCTCAAGACTAGGAGAAACAAAGATGACTTATGGGAGAATCCTGGAGAATATGAATATTCAAAGGACAGGCTGTACCACAGCTACTACAGGAAGGCCACCTTTGATACGTCCACCTCCAGCTCAGAGCTATCACCTTTATTGCTTTCAAACTATTCCTACATTCTGACCTTTTGAATCAGGCAAATTTGGGTTTCTGGATGCAATTTACTTGCAAGTGATCAGTGTTTAAAAAATGTTAGCTTTCTCCCTGTCTCTATCATTTCTAAGGAAAAGCATTAATAATTGGAAGCTAGGAGAAGTAAGCTGTTGTTTCAGGGAAGATATCTGAAGAGTTTAATGACAGGAATAATATAATGTAAGGCAAGAAAACTGGCTCTATTTCTTGGAGGATCTAAGGAAGGAGTTCTGTTTGGTTGGTTTTACTTCTGGAGTTCTATGTTGATATCTTTGTTGTATATTTGTACTTTATTATTATTTTGTTTTTGTTACCATTTCAATATTGTTGGAGCAATATGATAATAGGGTTTTTGGTTTTGTTTTTCCCCATAAAGATAGGGAAGCTATAAACCTATAATGGACTTGGGTAAAGAAGGAAAAGAGGAATAGTTTGGAAAATATTTTAGGGAAAACAATAATGTAAGCTTAAATAAGATGAATGGCAATCACAACAAGAATAATAATATGAATCATATGAAGAGTTAATAGATATCTACTAAATAGTCTATTGGATATTTTCTTGATTTTGTTGAAGAACTTAAAGAAGATTTTTAGGGTCATAGCTGAATGCTAAGATCCCAAAGTCCATAAAACAGAGACTGAGAGAGAAATGTAGGAAGCAGGAACTTGTGGCCAAAGGGAGTAGTGGGTGTCTGCAGGGAACACTGGGTGGGAGTAAATGTTTCTGTTTTGTTTCCCCTCACATGCTGGATGTTCCTGCCAACATCTTCAAATTTGCACATTGCAATGTCTTCTTCACTTTATAATCTGTTCTTCATTATTATCATTTATTGGGTGCTGGCCAAGGAGAAAAAGTACACATTGTACTTGTGGCATGGAAGAGTCATGCAGGCTTTCAAGAGGAAGGACACAGTTGAAGGCTGATATTCCAGGCAGAGAGGGCTGCCTGTGCAAATATCTGCATGTGTAAGAACATTCTTGTTGAATGACAAGAATTTTAGGAAAAAAATTGGAAAATTACAAGATATGACTAGAAGGAGAAAAAAGTAAGCAGGACTAATGTTGGTCTAGTAGGCAGGCAGACGTGCCTCTCTGGTCCCTTACTGACATCATTATCAAGTCTTAGTAGCTTCTCCTCTTTTTGGATTCCTAGTAAATCCAATTTCTACACTCTGGAGTATATGTTTCTCCCAGTTGTTTGTTTCCTACCTGAATGAACATGTTGCTTTTTTCATATGGTTTCAGTACAAACAAATTTTATATACCTTTTAATATTTACAAAGTGGCCTGCATGCTACAAAGTGTCCATTAATTACCATTTTTCTTCCCTCTAGAAAATTCAGGGATGAGGAATGGGGAGGGGGTTAGAATAGACCCCATCAAGCACCTTTCACTGTCTTATTGGCAGTGAAATAAGGGTGAGATTCCTGGGCTTCTGAGGAAATTGAAATCCAGATATCTATGATTCAAGTTACATGGTAGTTTGGGTAAGCCACAGAAGCAAAAGAAAAAAAAATTAAACACAAATATCATTTTGTTTTAAAAGAAGACCATAAATGATATAATTCTCCAATCAAAAGTTTATTCCTTTGAAAGAGAGGGAGGAAAAAGAAAAATCTTAATAGCATGTATTTTGTATGTGAGTTTTGTTTCAGAGATTTCTAACTAGTTTAATCATTTCAGCAGTTAAATAAGCTAATTAAATCCATTTATAAATTGAAAAATTAAAGTCACTTTTAAGCATGCTTCATGTTTTCCCATCTGTCAATTGGAGTTACTATTATACTATTTAATCAACAAATACTGAATTTCATTTGGCTTTGGGGTGTCCTTGTAGAATTACCTTCCATCCATAAGCGTCTCTACTTCTTCACAAACGAAGCTTCATGTCATGTAATAAGGATGTTTCCCTGTTTCCAAAAGGAAATAATTGGATTTTTCCAAATAGAATTTAATTTGCATAACTTCAGTGTAATTATCCACTTCTGGCAAACATAGTTGTTTGTGTGTTGGAGGTGTTAATTTTTCTTCTTTTCTTAAATAATGAGTATATCCAATTCCTAAGCCAGTATCTATTGATTTGGAAGAGTAAAGTTATTTAGCCTATTTCTCTTTTAGAAAAAGCACGAGAGAATCACAGAAGCCACTCAGCCAGATGTGCACAGCCCAAAGTGAGAGGAAATGAGAATGGTGTGCTCTCCTGGGCCTCCTTCTTCATCTGATCACTCCTGAATCTGCTCAGCAAAACTTTTTGTTCCTCTTCCAGTGGCTATGCTGGACAATCCAGTGTGACTTGCAAGTTTGGCATTCCATAAACTTGGCTAATAAAAGTCATATGGGAGGAGGAACATCGAGAGAGAATAATAATAAAAGGTGCATTATGTTTTCTGGCAGATTTAGTTAAATGGTATCTATTAAAGTCTGACTAGATAATTTGACTGGAATTTTAGTCAAACTACTTTTTCCCTGTGATACTTTTTAATTAAGAAAACACTTTTTTGTGTGTTTGCTAAAAAAATGAGTGGAGAGTGGGACAATTGTTCAATTCTACCATCTATTCAGTTCTAATAGATGAAGAGTCAGAATAATTTATTCATTTATGCATTTTGTACTAATTCAATCAAAATGTTATTACAAAAGCTTTTGATAAGTAAGTATTGGTGGCTTAACTGGTACAAAATAGAATATAAAAATATCTACTGCCTAGGGTTAATGTGTGGCTGTATTAAGAAAACACATGTAAATCCCATGAATGGTGCCTGACAAAGGGCACATACTTAGTGCTGTAAGATTTGTTACCTCACTGCTTTGCAAACTCTTTTGATATGACTTTCATTAAGTGCTTTTAAAATTGTAGCCCAGTACACAGACACATAATAACATAAAGTTTTAAGAAATAAATACTTATTGTATATGTTGCACCTCATTTTTCCTATCTTTACTTTTGAATTCTATTCTTATCTTTATTTTAAATAATTGGCTTTGATCCCCCTTTTGGTTATAGCCTACCAAGCAAAAAAAGACTATATTACTAGCGTTCTATTTAATAAAATGTCTATGTTTGTCCTTTTTTGTTGTTGTTGTGGATATTGTTGCTATAACAAAATACCTGAGGCTAGATACCTTACACAAAAAGGTTTATTCAGCTCACAGTTCTGGAATCCAAGAGCATGGTACTGGCATCTGTTATGCTGTATTGAAGAGGCTCATGGCAGATGGGGGGACTACTTGCAAAAAGATTGCATTATGAGACAGGAAGTAAGAGACTAGGGATGGACCTGGCTAGCTTTTCTTGTCAGAACTAATCTCTCCTACCAAATTTGGCCCACTCCCAAGAGAAAGCATTTGTCCACTAATGAGAGTAGAGCCCCCATGTTATAATTATGTTCCATTAGGACCTGCCTCTTAATGCTTCCATGATATCAATGAATCTTTGGGGGGACAAACCACATCCAAAAAATAGCAATATCTAAATAATAGTTCTGGGAGAAGGGCCTGGCAATCCACTCCCAAGGCAATCCTGAAGCACTCAGCCATTGAAAACCCTATGAAGGTCGCTATGCGTCGGATACCGACTCGACAGCACCTAACAACAACAACAAATAATAGTTCAAGACTCACTGATAAGAATTACAATGTAAGTGACAAAGGCATATCTGGCTTCAGCTTACCTGTTGAGCTTGCAGAAGTCTGTCCTTAGAAGGAGACTCACTGGGTTCTCACAATTGATCACCATGGTTATCTGACATCTATAGTAAAGGGTGAAATCCAATTTTTTGCTTGGCCCTAAAAATATTTTTTTAGAGATCCCCATGCATTTTGTATGTATTATATATGTTTCCTGATACATATAATATGATTTTGGTAGAAAATTTCTTTGTATTCTGAGGTACCTATTTTAGTCCCCATGAGTAATCTGCTGAAGGGGCAGGATAACAGCAATAAATTCAAACCATATTCTGGGAGCAAGATGAATGGAGAAATTTATTTATGACAGAACAGCAATTAATTCATTTTTAACTGATAGTCACCACTGTAATATGACATGCCCTAGCCAAGCCAAAAAAAAAAAAAACTTAGCAAGGAAAAGATTATAAGCACAATATTAAACCCTATAAAGTATGATCAGATACTATGTTTTAGCTATTAGTTTCTTCTAGCTTTTCTCCCTTTTGAGGAATAATGAGACACAAAATACCACACTTTAGGAATTGAGCTTTGCATCCCTTCATCTGGCTGCTAACTGGATCTGCTTTGCAGAACTGTGTTAATTAAAGAATCATGACTTTGGAGCTATAGATTTAGATTCAGGCATTCTATGTTTCAAAGAATTAAGAAGACTATGTGTCCACTCAATCATTCCTTACATATGCATGAGCACAGAAAAACGAGAAATTGATCAACAAAGAGTAGAGAAGTTTATGGAAGTTTAAAGGAGTGAGAAACTTGACACTTATTCCTGGGTTTAGAATGTTCCAGTTGGGAGAAAATTAAGTTCATTTAGGCTATAGTAGTATTTCATGTTTACTGTATAAATTATGTCCTTTGCTTTGACTTACATTTTAAGAAATCTTGTTAGGGAATTGTTGATGTTTACATGGATTGCAGGAAAGTTTTATTCTTAAAATAGCATACAATCTGCCACACATGTTGCTACTACAAAATGACATTTGATATTAGAGTCAAGTAGAAAATACTTAAGTGTTACTAGTAACAGTAAATAATAAGTAAACCAATGCAGAGCCTAAGATTGAGACAGCAAATCTCAGATAATGCTTGGTCTGTTGAGACAATAAGTTCATCTGGATCATGGTTACCTAAGATCTGACCAATGACTCTGCCCATGGAAAATGAAACTTGATATTTTTTGGAAAATACATAAAATCTAGCACCTAAATTAATGACTATGTACTATATCAAACTGTCAACCTTTTCTAGAGGTAAATATTTTCAGTAAAAGTTAGGTGACTTCTGAATGATCCATAACTCCCAAACAAGTGGTATTTTATGTGGTAACAGAGGAAAAAGTTAACTCTTCCTTTCCCTGGTTTATGATTACATATTTATGGCTTACCACTCCAAACACTGTCTGTAGCCATAGCACCCTGGCATGCGATCCCACCTGATGTCAGAAGCTAAACAGGGTCAGCCTGGTTAGTCCTTTGATGGGAGGCGGCCTGGGAATACCTGGTGCTGCAGGCTAGGGAGAAAGACTGGGCAATCCACTCCTAAAACAATCTGCCATTGAAAACCCTGTAAATAGCAGAGAAGTACAGAGCATAGTGCCAGGAATGGTATAGTGTTGGGGAGTGTTTCGTTTTGTTGTCACTATGAGTCAGACCAGACTCCATGGCACCTAACAACAACAACATCCCAAGCACTAACCAATAATGAATAATGTCTAGCTATGGCACCAGACTGTGGAATGTAATAATAGTGCTTAATACACGGAATCTGCCTATCATCCAGGAAGGCACAGTACAGTCAATGGACCTGTCATTTTCCATGATGTTTTCATTGTTCTTTGAGTAAATTTATGGTTTGCACTAATCCTAGTAATCAACGGAAAGGTTACCTGGAAGCATGAAGCATAGATATAAGTTCTGTAGTTATAGCCTCTGTTTATATTTATGTGGTCTCTTGTTTGAGGGGTTTTTTGAACTTTGCTTGTGATGTCTTCTTAGCCAGGAGGAAGGTTTTGACTCAGGATTTCTGGATCTTTTTATTTTGTACCAGCTAGAGAACTATAAAAATAGACTTTCTGGTGACAAAATGATAAAGCAAAATAAAAACCTGAAAGATGCTCTTAATGCTTTTATTAATGTGGAAGCAAAGATGGCAAGTAACCAGTCCTTATCTCAAGATGCTGCATGCTAACTGGTTTTTGGCCACATTTCTTTTGTTCAGAGTGGTTACTATCCATGAAATGGCAGCACAACTGAAGTGACTCTTGTCTTTGGAGTCACTGACATGACTTCTGCCAACTCTTATTGTGATGCAGCCATTTAACTTTTTTCCGTTAAGAAAACATGACCACGTTTAGTACTTACCTTGTGTCAAATGCTATAGCTTTTCATTTAGTGTCTCACATAATCCTAATGAGGATCTTATGTGGCAGCTAATAAAAATGTCAGTTTCCTGATGAGGAAATTGAGGATGATAAAACATGAATGTGCAAGAGTGGGTTTATACATAAAGGAAAGTAAGTGTAGGAGTAGAACGACAAAGTGATTTTTTAAGCAGATGAATGTCATGTTTAAGATGGAAGCAGCATTTCAGAAACTTCACGTGGGTCATAGGAATGTCATGCTAACCTGGGGCATCAGCACAAGGAATAGAGGCTCAATTTGAATTCCAACCCCTATGGCTCCAGGAGAAGGTACTTTCTCCTCATCTACAAGTTCCTTCGCCCATAGCACATGGAAAGATAGAATGCAGCACAAAACCTATATTTTAAATGACTGAGGCACAAAATTATCAAAAGTTCCTTAGCCGTGGGTTTAGCTAAAAAGGTGGGGTACGTTTCTTTACTGAGCAGTTTATATTGCTTTGGTTTTCCAGGACTTTGTACCAGTCTTTGGAGGGGGAAAAAAAAAAGGAAGACAGTACTGGGAATATTCCTAAAGCTTTTTGTATGAAGGAAGTAAAAGTACAGCTCTCGTTTCCTAACTTAAAACTATTTAATACATACACACATGTGCACACTCACTAGTACATACTTATGTATACTTTTATATATGGATACATTTGTGGTTGTTAGGTGCTGTCAAATCGGGTCCTACTCATAGCAAGCCAATGTACAACAGAACGAAACACTCCTCAATTCTATGCTAGGCACATGAGCTTTTTAATGTTTAAACCCATTGTTGCAGCAGACAGTGCCAGTCCATGTAGAGGGGCACATGAGGGACTGTGTGTGTGTGTGTGTGTGTGTGTGTGTGTATGTATGCAATAGGCAAGTGCTCTGACACTAAGATGCACCCCCAACCCCTTTTTTATTTTCTATTTTGAAATAGAGTCTCTCGAAATTACCCTGGCTCCCTCTTGCCTCAAACTTACAGTCCTCCTGCCCCAGCTTTCCAAGTTGTTGGGATTACAGGTGTGTACCATGTTGCCTTGGGCTGGGATTTAGCTCAGTGGGTAGAGCGCTGCACTGCAGTCTCTGAGGCCCCAAGTTCAATTCCCAGCACCGCAAAAATGGGAGAAGGGCCTGGCAATCCACTCCCAAGGCAATCCCGAAGCACTCAGCCATTGAAAACCCTATGAGGGTCACTATGAATCGGATACCGACTCAATGGCACCTAACAACAACAACAAGCCATGTTACCTGGCTATCTAATAGATACATCTTAAGATCATTTAATACATATATTTTGTTACATATATACATATATTTTGTTACGTTACATATATTTTGTTACATATAGTTTGTTAGAATATGTAATATACATGTTCTTTTTTTTCAAGATTATTTTCTTTTTATTCTTTATTTTCCATTGGAAAATTTAATGTATAACTTAATGGGGTTCAATATGATGTGGGTTTCATTGTGACATTTCCATATATGCATTTGATTGTAGATTGCTCACGTAACTTCCCCCTTACCCTCTCATTACCCTCCTCCCCCATCCCCTCCCCCTCCACATCAATGGTCTCCTTTCTACTTGCATGTCTTTGTGTGAGAATATTTATCTATATATGTGCATCCCCATTTTGATTTAAGTCCAAGCTTTTGTCTATAGTGATTTACCTTTTTACATTCTCAGCAGTATTAGATGAGTGATCCAGTCCATTTACATTATTGCCAGCCTTTGGTATTAATATTATTGTTGTTGTTGTTGTTGTTGTTGTTATTATTATTATTATTATCATTATTTTAGCTATTCTTGTAGGGTTTTTCTATCCCCCCCTTTTCCCCACCATACTAATAAAGTTGTGCTGTTTAGATTGAAGTTGACCTCCTCCCCTTCATCCCTCCTTGTTGACTGTCCTCTTCCTCTGGTCTTCTCCAATTATTGCTTCCCTTTGCCAGATTCCTCCCTCCTTCTTTACACTCCTTAAATTGTCCCTTCTACACTAAGTTTGAGTTTTTTATTATGTATATTTATGTATAGGATTTTTTCCTTCCTTTAAGTTTGATTCAGCTCTTACATATGAGTGAGAACATATGATATTTCTCTCTCTCTCTTTCTCTCTCTCTCTCTTTCTTTTTCTTTTTTTTTGTGGTACTTGGGGTTGAACCCAGGACCTTGCACTTGCATGCTTTCCAAGTGCTGAACCACTGAGCTGCACCCCAGTCCACTTTTTTTTACTTTTTGAGACAGGGTCTCACTAAATTACACAGACTACCTCTGGTCTCGAACTTGGGATCCTCCTGCCTCTGACTCCCCAGCCACTGGGATTACAGGTGTGCACCACCGTGCCCGGCTGGTATTTCTCTTTTGGGGCTTGTGTTCGTTCCCTTACGATGATGTTCTCCAATTCCATCCATTTTGCTGCAAATGACATTATTTTATTTTTTTAATTGCTGAGTAGTATTCCATTGTGTATGTATATCATAATTTTTTTATCCATTCTTCTGTTGATGGGCACCTTGGTTGATTCCATATCTTTGCTATTGTGAAAAGTGCTGCACTGAATATGGAGATGCAGGTATCTCTGTGGTATGATGACTCATCTCCCTTTGGGTATATTCCCAGTAGTGGTATAACTAGGTCATATGGAAGATCTATTTTTAGTTTTCTGAGGTACCTCCATATTGATTTCCAAAGTGGTTGAACCAATTTACAGCCCCACCAACAGGGTAAGAGGGTTCCCTTTCTCCACAACCTCACCAACATTCATTGTTATTTGTTTTATTGCTCTTGGCCATTCTTACTAGAATAAGGTGGAATCTCAGAGTTGTTTTGATTTGTATTTCCCCAATGGCTAGGGATAGTGAACATTTTTTTCATGTGTTTCATGGCCTTACAAACTTCTTCATTTGAGAATTGTCTATTCAGTTCCTTTGCCCACTTGTGTATTGGTTTATTTGTTTTCTTGGGAATTGCTTTCTTGAGTTCTTTGTAAATTCTGGAAATTAGTCCTCCATCCAATGTATAGGATGAGAAGATTTTCTCCAATTCAGTGGAGACTTACTTGACTGTTGATTGCTTCCTTTGTTGTACAGAAGCTTTTTAATTTCATGTAATCCCATTTATCTATTCTTGTTGCAATTTTCTGAGCAATTGGAGTCTTATTAAGGAAATGCTTTCTTTTGCCTTTATGTTGGAGCATATTGCCTATCTTTTCTTCTAGTAATTTTAAGCTTGAGGACCAGTGGAACAGAGTAGAGGACCCAGAGATACACCAACACATCTATAGCCACCTGATTTTCACAAAGGAGCAAAGCAGGCAAATTGGAGAAAGGATAGATTTTTCAACAAATGGTGCTAGGAAACTTGGATATCCACTTGCACAAAAATGAAAACAGATCCATACCTCTCAATATGCACAAGCGTTAACTCAAAATGGATAAAAGAACTCAACATACAACCAGAAACCTTAATATTACTATACATGTTATTTTATCAAATAAGGTTACATACATAATTATCATTTGAAAAGTGAACATGAAGCAATTAGATACTAGAACTGACACAAATTCAATTATCCTAGTATCTTCTCTTTCCATTTTAAATATAACATACAACATACTCTAGTGGTCTGAAGCACATGATAGTATGTAAATAGGTAACAAATAGAAATTTAATAATTCAAAAATAATTTTGGCTTCTCAGATGAAATAATAAAGCATTTTTCTTCCTTAGAGCATTTTGCCAAACTTGATCAATCATACTTTCCTAAGAAGTAGGTCAACATTCAGATTTCCTCTGCATCAGAACTCAAGGACTACTTGTTAATTCTGTGTGCAAGAATCCAGCAGGGAAAATCTATCCTGGAATTCATGGCTACCTTCTAATTCTGGCCTCTATTCCCTTGAGACTCCCAGGTTACAAATTCTGCAGCACAGTTTTATAGATGAAGACTTATATTAATTTTTTGCTACATTTTATTCCTGAGACTTAGCCTTAATGAGTGGATTCAACAAAATCGGTTACTGGTAATATAACTCAGATTTCTTAAATGGACTCGAAGAAATATGAGTTATGGGAAGTTCATGTATTTGAAATTAGAAAAGTCACTGAGCATTGGCTTTAACTTAACTTTGATTATGTCATCTTTTATTTGGAGTATGCTACCAAATTTTCCATTCTTTTTTTCTTGCTAAATATATTTAACTGATCTTTGATGCTCTGCTTGTCAAGGTTTTCTTGCTTGCTGCCAGCATATCACTTGGGAACTTGTTAGAAATGGAAATTCTCAGACATCAAACCCCATGCCCCCAACTTTCTGAATCAGAAACACTTCAGATGGAACCAAACAATTTATGTTTTAAAAATCCTCCATGAGATGTTTTTTCCATAAAGTTTTGAAATCATTTTTATGTATATGTTGTTGTTAGGTGCCATGGAGTCAGTCTCTGACTTATAACAATCCAACGTACAACAGACAAAACAGTACTGTTAGTGCTTCTCTGCTATTCATAGGGTTTTCTATGGCTGATTGTTTTTGAGAGTGGGTTGCCAGGTCCTTTTCCCAAGCCTACAGCACCTCGCCTTCCCAGGCAGTTTCCCATCCGTGTACTAATCAGGCCCAACCCTGCTTAGCTTCTGTGATCAGATGGGATTGAAGGCCATAGTGGTATGGCTGCAGGATTTATGTATATAACAGGCCTCTAAATTTTCTAACTAGCATATATTCTGCAGCTGTAGCCCTGTGGCATCCGATCCTGTCAGATCTCGGAAGCTAAGCAGGGTCGGGCCTGGTTAGTACTTGGATGGGAGACCGCCTGGGAACACCAGATACTGCAGGCTTGGGAGAAGGACCTGGCAACTCGCTCCCAATAATCAATCTGCCATTGAAAACCCTATGAACAGCAGAGAAGCACTGACAATAGTGTTTCGCCTGTTGTATGTAGGGTCACTATGTGTTGGATACCGACTCGATGGCGCCTAAGCTAACAAAGCATATATTCAGTAATTAGTGTTTTCAGTAGAGATAGAATGCAAAACTAAACTTATACTAAAAAACCACAAGACACTTAAGCACCATGACATTAAAGAAGTATATGGGTAACACGTATATTTGATCTGCCCTTTTAGGAATTAGCAGTCAGCAAGCCTGGCTGTGTGAAATTGTGTGCAGGTAGGGATGCACCTTTGTACTGAGCTCACTTGGAAGCCAGAGTATCTTCTGCTTTTTATTTTCATATGCAAAGGTAACAAGATTTAATTAGCAAGAAATATTCCATTTGATAAAGCAACTGTGTTTTATATGTTTTCTCAGTCATGACTTACCTTGTAAGTGTTGTTTTCTCTTCATTAAAAAAAAAGAATCCAGCAAATTCTAAATAAGGCTTCCTTCCAGGTATTTAATATACCTTAATGAAAGTTGAGATAAATTACTACAAATGTGCCTGCCAAGGCCTTATTTTATTTTATTTTTATAATATGGCAAGTACTGACTGAAATATAGTAGAGAAGGGTAGAGAAGGGGTTTCTTCTTGTTCCTTTCATCCTAACTATGAATTATAGCCATAAAGTCAAATCTGAATCATAAGTGATTCAACTCTCCATAAGTCATTTATGAAGCAAAATCTTGAGATTGGTAAGTCAGAAAGCCCAGCAGCTCTGACACTCGGGTGGTGTGTAAATCATGCCAGCAGATTTTTATTATCTCAGGCCGATCTGACTATAGTAATGTATTGGTGGGCATAAATTCATGTGCTTAAGATAATCAATCATTTAAAAGGTATCCATTGGATACCTACTGAGTACAAGGCATCATGGAGAAGATAAAGATAAATCTCACATTAAACCTATGCAGCATGAGCAAAGAGCCTGGAACAAAGGAAGGACTCAAATATTCTAGAAAAAAAGTGCCTCAAACATCCTACAGCTCTATCTTCTTTATAACCTAGACTAGGTTCTACTATTGATTTAACTCTAGGCTTAATACACAGTTTAATGTATGTTAAGTTAAAAATAAATTAAAATTATTCAATCCCTACTCTTCTCAATTTTCTTTTTAGTAATTTTCTAAATATTTCTGTTCATTGTTCATCTATTATTTAGATTTTCATTATGCTTTCCATGCTGATAAGATTTATATATCCATATGCAGTGTCTAGACATCTGGAGATCCCATTAAATTATGTTCTGTACAGTAAAACCCTCTAAAGACTTAAACAGTTGTAAGATATAGTTGATGCACAATAACTACTTGTTACTGATTATCAAAATAGCATATGAAAATACAGAATACTGAATCATAGTACGAGAGGGGAATCCTCCTCCCCCAAAAAATAAAATACCAGAAACAAGTGTGAAAACAATGATCATCTGTTTCTTTGATGTGAGAGGAATTGTGCATTCGGAATTTGTTCCTCTGGCTCAAACAGTCAATCAAAACTTTTACTAAGTGGAAGTTTTAAGAAGTTTGCTTCATGATTTGTAGAAGAAACATCCCGAGTTGTGGCAAGCAGGTGACTGTTTCTTCCACCATGACAATGCATCTGCTAATACCACACTGAGTGTTCAGCAGTTTTTAACCAAAAACAAGATCCTTGTGCCCTACTTTCTTCACCCAATAACACCCTGTGTGACTTTATTGTTTTGCCAGATGAAAAAGTCCCCAAAGGGAAATAGTTTTTGTCTATGTGAAAGAGTAAAACAAAAAAATGGCAGAAGCACTAAAAGGTGTAATTGAGGAGTTCAAAATCAGGTTGAAGCAGTGAATGAAATGTAATAAGTATAAGAATATTTTGAAAGTGACTGAAATACTCCCAAACAGAGAGTATTTTGAAGAGATGAAACATAACAGAACACTGTCAGCTGAGAGTTAAAAGAAACTTTCAAATTCAGAGAAAGCAGACATCCCTATGCCAAAGTGGGTAAGGGAAATGTAACGTCACATTAATTCAGAGCCAGGGTGGGATTTAAAGATAACTGAAAAGTCTTTATATTATAGGTGACAAATCCTAATTCCTGAAAGATTAAGTGATTTATTTTCTAGATCCTATAGTTTTATGTGCCTGCAGCCATAGCACTGTGGCATCTGATCCTTATCAGATCTCAAGCCTAACAGGGTCAGGCCTCGTTAGTATTTCCATAAGAGATGGCCTGGGAACACCAGGTGCTGTAGGCTTGGGAGAAGGACGTGGCAACCCACTCCCAAAAAACAATCAGCCATTGAAAACCCTATGAATAGCAGAGAAGCACTGACAATAGTGTTTTGTCTGCTGTATGTAGGATCACTATGAGTTGGACACTGACTGAACAACACCTAACAACAACAACAACAACAACAACAACAACAACAACTGTTTTATGTGGATTTGTACTTTGTTCTCTCAGATTGCTGGGTTTCTATTGATTTTATTAGAAAATTTTTTGGACTGGGATGTGGTTCTTTTATATGCTCAATAGCACAAGATATAACAATAGGCTAATATATTAAAAAGTAAGCAGTAAATATTTATTTATAGTTCCTACTTATTATTTTGCCTGAAACTGTACTGCCCTCGTGTCAGATCTCATCAGATCTGGGAAGCTAAGAGGGTCAGGCCTGCTTAGTACTTGGATTGGAAGCCACTTAGGAGTACCAGCTGCTGTAGGTAAGGAATAAGAACCAGATAGCTCACTCATGAAATAATCAGCCATTGAAAACTCTATAAAAAGCAGAAAAGCACTGACAACAATGCCAGATATCGCACAGTGTTGGGTAATTTTTCCTTTGTTGTACATAAGGTCACTATGAGTTGGACCTGACTCCACAGCACCTAATAACAAAAACAACTTATTATTTTATTTTTCCAAATGTGGAAACTTTCTAAAACCTGTGGAAATCCTGAGCAAAATCCATTTGATATTTAAAATAGTCCTTAAATACATTTTAAATACCTACAATTATGAATTATCAATGATTTATAACAAATATTTCTATGTGAATTAAAAGGATAATTATAAAAGTTGCACATCAATTGCTAGGTTATAAATATTATCTTTATATTATCTCTGCAATACATAAACTATCTACTAACTAGCTTTACTCCAGCCAGGTGTTTTGAAGATTAATAAAGCCTGATTAGGGAAAGAAGCTAAGATGACTCTTCAGGTTGGAGAAATGGGGTGAAAAATAACATACAGTGGGGAAATTGTAAGTAATACTTGAATGACACCTCAGTATTCCTCAGTGGATTCAACTGTGCGCTCCTCTTAGCCAATTTATTAGCACATTTTCTTAGGTTTAAGAAATGGACAGGGAAGAGTTAAATATGCATATTCAAACTTTTCACTTTCTGTTAAGAAAAAAAAAAAAAAAAACAGTAGAAAACATAAAGAGTTCCTTGAATCAAATATGTTCTTTCTATGACCTCTTTTCAATTTCAAGAGTTATTTTGGCCCAGGCCAAATGAATTTCAAAAGAATATCAAATAAGCATTGAAGGATGCAGACGTGGAAATGAGTGTACCACATGCTGCTGAAGGCTTTAGAACAGATTCCTTTGGGTCTTGAAGCCTCTGGTTTGGATGTGCATTTTATATTAATTAAAAATAAAAATAAGATTTCTCCCTGTCTGGGGAAGATCTTAGTCTCTCTGATGGTTTTGCCTGCCAGGCACACACATCCAAGGTTTTGCAGAGATTATGATGATACAATGTACTGATTTGAGCTAACAAATGGCAAAACAAAAGTCAGCTGGGGCTCTGCTTAATAATAAATGTGCAGGGTTTTCCATGATTCCTATACCCAACACTATTATATATACTGGTTCCGCCAGCAGCCAACATTCTTGGCATAGTGGGCAGGGTGTCGGGGTATACAGAAGCTCTGTAAAAATTTAATAGCTCCATAACTGAGAGGCAGCAATCAAACCAAGAAGGCAAAATCTCTTGCAAAGACAAATAATGTGATTACTTTTTCACAGTGGCTCTCTGTAATTTAATGCTACTTGGGTATGAATTCAAAGAAAACGGTG
This sequence comes from Pedetes capensis, assembly GCA_007922755.1. Taxonomy (NCBI): domain Eukaryota; kingdom Metazoa; phylum Chordata; class Mammalia; order Rodentia; family Pedetidae; genus Pedetes; species Pedetes capensis. The sequence goes on along the minus strand of VMDO01015278.1, from coordinate 35,245 downwards.
GAAGAAATCAGAGCTATTAGTGGTATTGTGACTAAAGATGAGAATTCAAAAGTCTATTTCAAAATGCTACCTTTGCACTCAAGGACAGAAAAGAACATTTGACTTTCTAAGCTAAGTGTGACCCATTAGTTCAGTGACTGAATTGTTTTTGTAGCTTGTTCTGCTTTATATTTAAGACAGTTGTATATTTTGTGGAAAAATGTTTCCTCTAGGTTTTACTTTAGTTTTCTCTTTGTTTTATATTTAAAAAAAAAGAGAGAATGAAAATTACATCAATGAGAAACTCCTCTGGGTACAGATATTAGACTGAAAACCCTGAGTCAAAGCTGAGCGAATTGCCTATCTGTGTTGTTCAGATAAAGACAAGAAAATGACAAATCATTCAGGTAATAACCAGGCCCAACCCTGCTTAGTTTCCAGGATTTGATGGGATCAGACATTACAGAGGTATGGCTGCAAGCAACAGAAAGTACAGATTGGTGAAATGACTTTCACCAATAAGTCATTGGTTCTTTAGACTCTGATAGATGTATTCTAATGATTTTCCATTAAGCTCATGCTTAATCTTTGAGAGTGATTAGTATACATTTTCTCTATTTTATATTATTTCAACTGATTTATGAATGCACTTGGATTTAAGAAGCAAATGTGAGCCTAGTAAGCAATTGACAATTTGCAAAAAGTACTCTTTTAAATTATTTATAGTATTTTCAAAACCTAAGTGATGGAAAATTCTGTGAAGAGTAATCTAGATTAACAAGTTTCAAGTGTAGATGTTACTATTGAACAGAAGCAAACACAGTGCCCTGTCTTAATAGAATAGCCTTGTAAATAAAAGTAGATTGTGCAGTTGCCAAAGTGCAGAGTACTTCTGCAAATGGCTGCTTATTTCTCTCTACTCTCCGAGGGATGGTAGTTTCCTAAGCTTAAGTGTATGCTTTACCACTTGCAAGTTCAATGTATATCTTGTACTTGAAATAGTCTCACATACCTCAGTGAGAATAGTGAAAACTAATCAATGTGGGTTCTTAGTGTATTAGTAAAATGTATAACTTGAATCATTTGCATAGAACAGAGACTATACAGAAAATGATATTCTTAATTGAAAGCATTTGCTATTTTTGAAACATACAATGACTGTGTGCTCATCCATTTTATTTAGCCTATATTCAGGGCCAGCTGGAAGACTACTTTGTTATATGTGTTCTTTGAAATACTCCATAACATCAATATTGGTACATTATGAGGAATAGGGGTTTTGAATCATGAACAATAATTATTTTAGCAGACTCTAATCCATATATGCCTGCAGCTATAGCCCTGTGGCATCCGATCCCGTCAGATCTCGGAAGCTAAGCAGGGTCGGGCCTGGTTAGTACCTGGATGGGAGACCACCTGGGAACACCAGAAGCTGTAGGCTTGGGAGAAGGACCTGGCAACCCCCTCCCAAAAATCGATCTGCCATTGAAAACCCTGTGAACAGCAAAGAAGCACTGACAATAGTGTTTCCCCTGTTGTACAGAGGGTCGCTATGAGTCGGATACCGACTTGACGGCACCTAACAACAACAACAACAATCCACATACGAACAAATTTACAAAGATTAATTTGCAGTGGATTGTACATGCCCAAAAATGTTGGGAGTGTACACAAATGGAACCATTTTCTTACTAAACCAAATTGAAATGTAGCTGAAATATAGTACAAATTTTATTATAAAACCTAATAAATATCGCATGGTAAATATCCTTCTATAATCCATCAGCCTCCAACTTGAGGGTATATTTCCATCTTCCCTTTTCTGGTATGAAAGGGTACATGTGAGCCTAGCCTGAGACAGGCTGACAGAAAGAAGAGGAATAGCAAATAGAAGTCATTTGTGTGGATATGATTGCTAGAACCACCATCATGTCCATGAAAGTAGACTTCACTAACTTAGCTTTACTTAGGCCTGTTTATTTAAATCTGAAAGTGCATTTACAGTAAATCATTGAAATTGATAATTGGTATAAATTATGCATATTTACTCACCAGGGTAATTTAAATAAGTTTTAGATTATTGAACTATTTCTGTAACTCTTTTTAAATAAATATAATATGATCCACTATTGAAAACCCTATCTGCCACTGAAAATCCTATGAATAGTAGATAAACACTGACAATAGTATTTTGCCTGTTCTATGTAGGGTCACTATGAGTAGGGCACTGACTCGACAGCACCTAACAACTATCTATAGATGTAAAGAGTCAAATTCTTGATGTTTTTTAAAATTATCTCAAATTGTCTGTTTGTTGACATATGTTTTTAAATTATATACAAAAACCAGCCATATGATACTGTTATTGTTTTCTATGCATGAGAAATTGATCACCTCCTAAAATCAGTCGTACTTTGATTTATTTTTCTAAGGCTCATGGTTATGAACTCAGCTGATGATTAGCATTTCATGTGATGCAGCCACTGAACATAGATTAGGTGATGCATCCACTGACAGTCTGCTATTTCTTTGGAGACTTCACTCAAATGATGTATGTTATTTTATTTTCCTTTTGGTGCCACAACATGTAATTCCCAAGCCACCAGTCAACTTGACAAGTTATGTTCCCAAATGTCTCAAAAGCTAGAGGAATGGTTTCTTAGATTTTCCTTGATCAAGAACCATGAATAGACTATAAGCTCTGGTCCCTCTCCCCAGGGAGGGAAGAGTTGATAAAAAAGGAAAATATCCATACATTCACATGTAATTCATGAACTCCAGTTACCTTCAGCTTATGAACTTCCCTCTGGTGAATACAATTGGTAGAAATATTTCCAAAGGTTTGGTGCTAAAAGCTCTGCTTTATGAAGCCCTTCTGCAGTTATTTCTTGGGAATGAACACATTCACACTCAGACTCCTAAAGGTCTCTAACTCTTTCCAGCTTCTTCTCTTTGCCCATCAGAGGAATTCAGTGAGGGAAGTAATATTTTCAAATAAATATTCCATCTTTAGCCTTATTCTCCACAAGATGTTGTTGTTAGGTGCCATTGAGTTGGTATCCCACTCATAGCGACCCTGTGTACAACAGGTGAAAAACTATTGTCAGTGCTTCTCTACTATTCATAGGGTTTTCAATAGCAGATTTTTTTTGGGGGGGGGAGAGTGGGCTGTTGAATCCTTTTCCCAAGCCTACAGGATTTGTTGTTCCCAGGCGGTCTCCTATCTAAGGACTAACCAGGCCCCACATTGCTTAGCATCTGAGATCTGACAGGATCAGATGCCACAGTGGTATGGCTGCAAGCTCCACAAGATTAAGCCAGTTAAATTATATCTTATGTATGATTTGGGGAAAGAAACATTATAATTCCATTAATAGTAAAACTTAAGTATATATACCAAAGAATGTTGTTATCTGCTGTTTTAATAATATTGCATTTCTTCTTTTGTCCCTATATTAAATTTGAAAATGATGATTTTAGATTTTAGGCAGATTTGGGATATTAGGAATAATGGCATATATAACATGATTCGTTGCTTGTAGATATGCTTTAACGTTTTATTAAAAGTTCAAATAAGTTGTTGTAGGTAGAAACTATCTTTTTCCCACTTGAACTAACTGTAATGAGAACTTACAATGCTTCCTTTCTCTCAATTAAATACTTGCCTATGTATGTTGTTGCCTGCAGCGGTAGCCCTGTGGCATCCGATCC
>VMDO01015278.1:0-31455 GCA_007922755.1 Pedetes capensis | reverse complement strand
AACCGACTCGACGGCACCTAACAACAACAACATGTATGTTGTTATTGTTGTTGTTAGGTGCCATCAAGTTGGATCCAACTCATAGGGACCCTATGTACAATAGAACAAAATACTCTCTGACACTCTACTATTCATCGGGTTTTCAATAGCTGATTGGGGATGGCTTCAGAAGTGGATTGCCACATACTTCTCCCATTTTTGCAGTGCTGGGGATCAAACCAAGGACCTCAGAGAGGGCAGAGCAGCACTTTATCAACTGAGCTAAACCTCAGTCCTCTGTTGTTGTCAGGTGCCCTGAAGTCAGATCTGACTCATAACAACTCTCATGAGGTTTTCAATGGCTGATTGTTTCCGAATTATTTCAGGAGTGGGCTGTCCCATCTTTCTCCTGTTTTTGTGGTGCTGGGGATCAAACCCAGGGACTCAGAAACCACAGAGCAGCACATTACCAACTGAGCAAACCCCAGCTTGCTCGATGTATAGAATTAGAATTAAGATTGGTTTATGCTTCACTAATTAGTGATATCACTAATTAAATGATAATCTAATGCATTCTGAAATCTGTTTTGTTTTCAACTCAAGTCTGTGTCTCATGCCAGTTATAGCCCAATTAATTCCAGTTTCAGTTTGAGAAATTATTTTCCCTTTTTCACTTTACTAGATAGAGGGAATGTCTTTTGTTGAAGTTTCTCTGATCTTCTAGCCTTGCTCCTTTTTCAAAAATGATAAGCTATATGAATCATAGTAATTCACTCAGTTCATTTCAGTAGGTTCCATTGTCCACTGAGTGTATTTGATCTGTGCATTAAGAAGTTATAAGAGGCTTATGTGAAATCACAGGAAACAGAATGTCAAGGTAAATCAGACATCCAATTGCACATTTTAATTTTAATATTCTATGAACAAAGTTGTATTGAATGTCAACTACATATAAGACATTAAGTCAGGCAGTATCTTGGTATGTAACAGTATATTTTTGTGAAAGTTTAAGAAATGCAAGTATTTTAAGATTAGAAAAATATTAATTCCAGAAGAATAGTAGCTTCTTAATAGTGATTAATGAGAGGGGCACTACTATTACATTAGATCTACTCTGACCCAAGTTTTAATGCTGACATTATTGGGTACAGAACTCTGAAATAAAATCTCTCTGCTCTGTAGATTCCTAAGTTGCAAAGTAGGGATAATAAATAACATGCACAGTTTTGGATATATGTATTAATTTGAAGTCATTTCTGAGATATGGAAGATGCACTTCTATACCTGTAATTACTCAAACTAAGGCAATTTGAGAAAGCTTTCTAGCCCCTTCAACACCACGGTTTGAAGGCCACCAGGAAGTCTGAATAGTTATCTACAAGGAAATGATGTGCTAGCTCACCTGGGAAACCTGAAACTGAAGCAAGAGCCATTTGAATAGCTGATCTTGCCTAGAGAAAGTAAGTAGCTATAAATACTTCTCCTGTAGATCTAGTTAGCTTTGAGCATGTTATCATACAGAGTTGTTTAATAGAACTTCTTGTTAAGAAAGTTTCCAGAGGGCTAAGCAAAGATGATTATAAGTTTCTGCCTAAAAAAGCTACAAAAATTGCACTAAGCTAGCCAAGCACCACAGGCAGGAAGAAATTTGAGGGAGTAAGAGATGTTAGCAACCGTAATATTGATAATTATAATTGTAACTAATATATGTTGAGTACCTAGCATGAGCCAGATAGGGATGTAAATGCCTTGCATTTATTACTTTAACTCTAGCAAAGATCTAATGAGCCAGGCATGTATATTATCCTCATTTGCAGATGAAGGAAATGGCGCACAAAGAACTATTTAATTTGCTCAGGCAGAATTCTAAAATGGCTCCCCCAGATTCCCAGCTCCTTGCTGTGCAGTGAAACACTAATGTAGGTACCACCGTGAAAGGATTCTTCTAGACATAATTAAAATTCCAGTTCAATTGATGTGAGATATGGAGATTATCCAAGTAGGCCTGTGTGACAAAATCACATGAGCTCTTTAAAAGCAGAGAGTTTTCTCAGACTGGTGGAAGCAAAGAAAGTGAGAAATTAAAACCACAAAAAGGATTTGATGTGCCATTTCTGGCTTGATGATGGAGGGAATCACAGGTAAAGACTTGAGAGCAAAACCCTATTGACACCGAGCAAGAAAACAGGAATGACAGTCATGCAGCAGCAAGGACTGTGACTCTGTCTACAAGCAATTTGAGCTTCAGAGAATTTTCCCTACATATGACAACCATGTAGTCCAGTCATTGCCTTGATTTTAGCCTTGTGATACCTTGACTGGTGAACCCAGACATGCTGTACCAAATGTGAACTAATAAATGGGTATTGTTTTAAATGGCTGTTTATGGGGATTTGTTAAACCACAATAAAAAGCTAAATATTGTCATAAAATTACCAACTGTACATTCTCTTAACCACTAAGCTGTATGGAATTAGAAAATAGACTGAGATAATGGAAACAGACCTCACACCAAGGAAATACATCTGGCTATGGACAGACCTAGAGACAAGAAGATGCCCAGTAACTTGACCTGAGAAGTCATCTACCAGGGAGAAAGTGACCTTACGTGTGGCAAGGTTCTGAGAGACTGAGGAAAGATAGACAGAGTGAGAGAGATTGTTTGAGAAATGAAGTCCTTCTATAACCTACTTATCATTATAAGGATGATCTTGGCTTGAGAACTGAGCATCTATATCACCTGAATGCTTGTTAAAAATGTTGAATGCCAGCTCCCATCCTAGACTGAGTATGCCGGGAATCTGCATTTTAATAAGATTCTCCTAAAGTTATTCATGCCTGCAGCCTAGCCCTGTGGCATCTGATCCCATCAGATCTCCAAGCCAAGCAGGGTCGGGCCTGGTTAGTACTTGGATGGGAGACTGCCTGGGAACACCAGGTGCTGCAGACTTGGGAGACTAGATGGACCCGGCAACCCACTCCCAAAAATCAATCTGCCATAGAAAACCCTATGAACAGCAGAGAAATACTGACAATAATGTTTCTCCTGTTGTACATAGGGTCGCTATGAGTTGGATACCGACTCTAGGGCACCTAGTAACAAGATTATTCATATGCACACTGATGTTTGAGAAATATGGAACTAAAAACAAAAACAAGTTACTCTATAACAATATGTTAGTTTCAAAGTAGAACGTAATAGCTGAGAAAAATTGATCTGAGAATTTCAAATGTTTATTTTTTAATTTTTAATATCCTTTGAATGAATAACATTGATACATATATCGTACAAAAAGCATTCCAAAAACTCCAAAGATAAAAGAAATGGATTACAGAATAGGTAGGAAAAGAAGTCTTATAAATAACCCATGTTCATGAATCTTGAAATGATTTACAAATATTTAAAGAAAGATCTCCACATTGCCAGTATGTGTGTTGCTTCAACTGAATTGTGTATGAAATCTCTGAAAATATGTATATTGTGTGCTCTGGTAATCCTCAGTGTGTAACATCTCACATTCAGCAAAAAACAAACAAACAACAACAACAAAAAAAGCACTTGTTTTCCCCAACATTATACTTTTTAGCAGCTTGAATGTTTCGCACATCTAGAAAACTGCAACAAAGGCCCTAAGGAGTTTTTTAATTGTTATTATTACATTTTGAAACTTAAAGCAAATCTTGCTATTTTTAAAAGTAATGAGAATACAATAAGAACTTTTTAAAACCACTATATGAAGGAAGATAATTTTCATTTTCATGTAGAATAAAATCAATAAAATCAAATATTACATTCTTTAAAGAAGATTGTGCAAATAATACAGCTGGACAAATCTAAATATACATGGTTATTTTAAATTGCCAATTTTTTCTAACATGAAAGTGGAATTGGTTGTAGATAAAGTAAGCCTGTTATTTTTCCTTGGGCTGTGGAGGAATCATGATTACAAGAATAATTATTAGATAGATAAAGCAATGAGAGCAAATAGCCATAAAATCCAGAGCATAGCAATACCAACCTAAGATTGTTATTAAGATCAAAATAAATTATTATAATTTTTAGAAATGATTGTGAAGGCTGATTTAGTGGTTCATCTCTTTTCAGTAAGGGCTGTGTATAAACAAGTACAACATAAAACACTTTAATTATGGTTTTAACCATAAGATATTTAGCTCAGTTGGTAGAGCACTGCTGTGTGCTTTCTGAGATCCTAGGTTCAATCTCCAGCACCACAAAAATTGGAGAAGGATGTGGCAACCCACTCTCAAAACAATCCTGAAACAATCAGCCATTGAAAGCCCTGTGAGGGTCACTATGAGTCAGACACACGGGACAGCACCTAACAACAACAACAACAATTTTAGTGAAGAATTTATATATGAAGTTCTTGCCATTTGGTTACATGAGTTATTTTTTTTACTGAAATCAACTTGTGTATCAATTGTTAATTATTAATCATTTGAATAATCTTTGTGTCAGACTTGAATATCTTTTCTTCCCATTGAATAAATACTTTATTAGTTAAAACATAATTTTATAAAATTCAAATTCAACTACTTTCTAAATTTTTAAGACATTTCCAATATCATGTGGTGAGTTTGTATTTGAATTACCATGTGTGTGTGCGTGTGTGTGTGTGTGTGTGTGTGTGTGTTTTAGATACTTGGGGTTGAACCCAGGGCCTCACACATACTTTGCATGTATTCTACTCTACCACTGGGATGTGCCCCGACAGCTTATTTTTTATTTTTTTCTTTTGAGACAGGGTCTCACTAAGTCATACAGGCTGCCTCTGGCCTCAAATCTGTGATCCGCTTGCCTCCACCTCCGGAGTCTCTGGGATTAAAGGCATGAGCCACTGTGCCTGACCCTTAATTGTGTTTTTATACTATTGTTGCAAATTTAAAAAGTACATTAGTTAGTTTTCTTCCTCTTATCCAATGAGTTGTAAGCCTGCCAAGAGTTGATCTAACAAGATATATCTATGTAACGTGATATAAGACTCTAGCTGCAAAACAGTCTTATATCTTTGTTGTTGTGGTGGTTAGGTGCCATCAAGTCAGGTCCAACTCATTGTGACCCCATGTACAACACTACTCAACACTGTGCCATGCATACAATCTTTTTTATGTTTAAGCCCATTGTTGCAGTCACTGTATCAGTCCATCTAGTTGAGGGTCTTTATTCGTTGACCTGCCATTCTCCAAAACATGATGTCTTTCTCCATAGATAAGTCCCTCCTCACATGTCCAAAATATGTAAGACATAGTTTACCCATCCTTGTTTACAAGGAACATTCTGGTTGCATTTCTAGGATGGATCTGTTGGTTCTTTTGGCAGTCTATGATATATTCCATATTTGTCTCCAACACCATTATTCATGCAAAAGTATCAATTCTTCTGTCTCCCTTATTTGCTGTCCAGCTTTCACAACTATATGATGTGACTGAAAATACCATGGCATAGACACACTTTTGTCTTTAATGTGACATCTTTATTTTTCAACACTTTAATGAGGTCTTTTGCAACGCCTTTTCCCAACGCAATACATCTTTTGATTTCTTGACAGCCATTCCATGGTATTTGTTTGTAGACCCATATCTTTGGCATATTATATGTCTTATGATTTTCAGAAAGCACTTTATTAAAATTATAAATATTTAATAACTCTAAGAAATTTACATTAATATGACTATACAATTTGAATTAATGCTATTGATATATAATTTTAAGAATTTTCTCATACATTATTCTGGCACTGTCTTTAGATTTTGTCCAGGGCAAGATAAGATGTGTTGAGATGGAACAACCATCTATATGTGCATTTTCAGTGCCTTGCCCTGTCATTTCCATCAATGCAAATTATAGTCACTTTTATAGCCCATTCTACTTACATGAGATCCAGAAGTCAGTTATGTGATAGCTGTCACATTTCAGTTATGTGGGTGGAAGTTGATTTCATTCTGGAAAAGTGCTATCAAGGAAGAAAACTAGCACACTCAGTAATTAGGTATGTATTGATGGACAGTAATATACAATATTTATTTATTTATTATCTATTTAAATTTTAAGGTAACTTATGTGCTCAATTTTTAAGAACCTTTTGTACATTATGCATATTTTAATCATTTTTGTTTTATTTATACTTTGAGCATATAGAATTAAGAAATTAGTGATAAAATCAGAAAACCTAAAACAAACTGATAAAACAATTAATAACTGATACTAGTAAATAGCTGGATATTCTGAAAGGTACAAAGCTTGAATTGATACTTTCTGTAGAAAGGTGTTTTCTTGTAAGCTTTTCCCAATTTTTGTCAGGAGTAAGGAATAAAAGGTATCATATGAATAAGGCAATGCTAGGACAACAGTTTATATTCTATAAAATATTCATGTACTTCATTTTCTCTTCTCTTTGGCTATGAGACATGATTTTTAAAAAATAGAAAGAAGAAAAGCAATGTCTTATAAAAATGGAGGTAGTGCTTAGATAGAAACTTGGATTCCATGCCTCAAGGTCATCATCTAACTGACCTGAACACAAAAGTCACACTATCTTATTAGTATGACAGGGGTTCATTTATTTTCCTGCTGCAAATTTGCTGCGTTGGGCTTTTCTGGCTTTTAATTGGTTATCTGCCCCTTGGCAGTGTTAAGGTATCTTGGTATTATAAATGCAAAAACATAAACAACAAAATCAGTGATACTTCAAAGCACCTACATACAGATATGGTTATATTTAAAATCATTTTATATGGAATAAAAATAAACTTGGGCTGCATAGCTCATCAAAAACCTGACCTGATTCTTCAATTTTAGGTAACTATTTAAAATGATTAGAATTGTTAGTTTCTATAATTAACATTTTCTCTCTTCTCGTTACCATTTCTGAAATCAGCGAATTCCCTAAATCTTTGTACTTCCTTTCAAAGTTGGAACATTTCCAATTTAAAGTGTTGTTTTGAACCTAAATAGAATCAGCTCAGAACAGCTCTATGATACATTGAGGAATAAAGGTGTCTTTGGAGAGAGAACTTCAAGTGCAAATTAACTTGAAATAATTTAACCTGAGTGTGGAATAATTTACAGTCTTTCTCTGTGCAGCTGTGGGAATTGCTTCTGTAGGCCCAGTTGGGGGAGTTGCCTGGCTACTTGCAATTTTGTCACATCTGTCAGCTGTAGCTAAATGGAAAATATAGTAAGAGTTAACGTTACATAGACGGGACATTCCCTAGAGGGTATTGTCTACTCGCAGCAGTGAATAGATTATGTGCACATTGAAATGAAATACAGTATTGCTGATTTGCCAACTCATGTAATTTTAAAAAATGAAAAGAAATCGCTTCTTAGATTCATTATATAATTTCTCTATAACAAAGACACTCCTATCTACCACAATCATAATTTCTGATGCAAAAACCAGACCAATGTTATCTTATATTTTTTTTCTGATTTGTAAGTGTTTATGAAAATGCTTTACAGGGAAATACTCATGGCATCATAAATGTATTACATTCAACAAATTTACATTTTTTTCAAATGAATGAAATTGCATGGACTCAGACATAATATAGAAGTAAGTGTCAAAATCTAAAGACAACAAATAAGATGATAATTATTATATGATAAATACAGTCAACAGCTTCCATATCAGCTGGGGCAGTTGTACAATTAACATATACTTGAAAACCAATCATCAAACACTGTAGCAATTTACTAAGAGATGGCAATAGACACTGCCTATTTAAGTGCACTTAATTGGTGTTATTTTTACTGGAAGAACTTTATTATTTCAGTTCCTAGGAAGGCACCTAAGTATGGAAACTAGGTGACCTTCAATATGGTCTTTTTTACTGCCCTGGCTCTTGCATTTCTTGTGTTGTTGATGTTAGGTGCTGTTGAATTATAGACATCTTTAACTAGGTAGGGGATTAATAACAATAACAATGTCTGCCTCTCTCATCTTGAAGAAATTATTTTTGAGGATTAATGGGAGGACATTTGAAAGAAATTTACAAACTGTATGTGTCGTCTGCTTGTGTCTTAACATAGTATTTATCTAGTTACATAATTTCATGAATATCATCTTGATATTCATTCATGAAATATTTGCTATGTAGTAAATATTTTATTCCAAATGCCAGTTAGCACACAAAATTGTATAAGTCATTGGTATCTTTAAAGTGTTTGTAGTTTCAAAATATAATATCATATAACAAGCATGAAAAATAATTTCTGAGTTAAGGAAAATGAGAATTTTCACCTTCTTGAGTTTGTGGAAACTTCGAGCATGAGTTAAGCATTAAAAAGTTAACGGGAAGGGCTAGGAGTATAGTCAGTGATAGAGCATATACTCAAGGCCCAGGCTTCAATCCACTCCCTAAAAGAATAAAAAAAATAAAGTTAATGGCAGTGAACAGTTTGAGAAGAGAGGTTTGTCCAGGAAGGGGAATTTAAGGTAATAAGGTTTTGGATGATTTAAGTAAATAAATAGGCTAGTCAATGGCCAATAATATGCTAATATCCAAATAAAGAAAAATGTTAAATTATTATTTACCACTGAGGACAAACACTTGTCAAGACTATAATAATAGGTCCATATTTTCTCATAGCCATAATGGGTTAGAACTGAATCCATGTTCATTATAGACAGGGTTCGTGTTCCCCATATATACTGCTTACTCTCTTCAGTCACTTATGCCACTTGCCTACTGTCTGTTAATGTGCACTTGAAGATCATGTTCTGTAAGTTGCACTAACTCTTGACATCTGTTTAATATGTTTCGCTTCCCTATCTCTGAGCCCTACATTTTTTTCTTTTGTCATGTTTTAGACATATTTTAAAAGCTCATCCTTAAAATGAATAGAAATGCTCTTCCTTGTATTCACCAGGTATTTGTCCAAATTATGCTTAATAGAGTCATATTAGCTATTTTTTTCAAATACTTAACCTTTAAAGCCATGTATCATCCATATATCACCCCATTTCTGGATTTAATTACTGTGTCAACAGTCATTATTTTCAACTGAGTACAGAACACTACTAGATTCTTGTCTTACACATTATTCAAATGCCACATGTCTATATTGCAACTGAACTCATCATTGTACCTAATAGACCAGGATGTTGTACTTCTATATTTCCTAGTTTAGAAAATGACCTCTACATTTATCAAATGACTAAAACATCATCAAGTGACTTAGAAATATAGAAATCTTTCTAAACCAATTGGCTTACTTCACATTTCTTCCCATTCAGCAAGTTACCATAACTGCACTGAAACTTATTTCAATCTGCCATTATCATTTACCATGAATAACTGCAAGAGCCTCCTAGACCCCTTTTCCTAAGTCAAGGTCCATTTTATTCTCTGTATGGCTGTTAGAGAGTCTCTCTAAGATGCTGATGTTATCATCTTATCTCTCTAACCTAAAAATGTCATGGATCCACCACTATATTTAAGACGAAGTCAAAACAATTTAGCTTCTCTTTCAGAATCTGTTTCTGCCTATTTTCTAAAATCATTTAATCCTATGTCCTAGCATACTGTCTGAATCAATCACACTAGCATGTAGCTTTCTGTATTACCTATGAATAAATTATTCTCTCCACATCCATTCCATCTTAAGTGACTAACTTCCTGAAGTCCTGTAGTATGAGTTCATTTAATGCCTCTTTGTTCAAAACATTTTTCTCTACCTGAATTGAGGCTGCTTAGGGATGCAATTTTATCTTACTGCAGCACCTTGTGCATACAGCTGCCATTATATGGAAATAGTATTTTCTTATTTTCTTCTCTCTAATGCTAAATAGGCTATGAAGGGTATAGATTATATCTTGATAATTTTTTCAAACTCCAGGGTCTAGCATAGAGAGTCGTTCATGTTAGGCATGCATTAAATGTTGAGCAACTAAGTAAATCAATAACTAATGGGTTAAATATCCCCAGGTTTTCAAACATTTTAGGAACTTCTTTACACTGTTCTTGGTATACTATTTTGCCAGTGTTGTTGTTAGGTGCCATCTAGTTGGGTCCAGTTCATAACAACCCTATGTATAACAGAAAGGAACATTATCTGACACAGTGTCATGCCCAGCACTCTGTCAGTGCTTCTCTGCTATTCATAGGGATTTGAATAACTAATTGTTTCAGGATTGTTTCCGGAGTGGGCTGCCAGGTCCTTTCCCCATTTTTGTGGTGCTGGGTATTGAGCCCAGGGCCTCAGAGCACACAGAGTTAACTGCTCTACCAACTGAGCTAAACCCTAGCCCAATTTTGCCACTTGTCTCCTATAATTGAGGTATGTTATAATCTGCAAGATATGGACAGGAGACATAATTCGGTGATGAATGATATACAAAACTTAAGGATAGATATAGCTGGTTTAATATGTTATTTCACTCAAATGTAACCTATATGATGATCATGAGAAATTTATTCACCAAACTGGGTCTTGGTTTCCTCATGCAAAAAATATGATTAATAATATCTGATTGCAGGATTCTTGCTGAGATTTAGTGAGATAACCTAGGTAAGAATTGTAACATGTGACAACTTAATATTCAATTTTTTATATTAAGTTTATATTCTAGAACTCATTGCATCATTTTAACATGTAGCAGTTACATTAAAATTTCTGAGGGAGAGTCCTCCAGAATTGGACTTTGAACCCCCACTTCTCTGATAAACATATAAATGAATTTAAATTTATAATAAATGCAGTATAACATACTAGTATATTTAGGCTTAAAATGTTGGAATATTGAATATTTTAACTCAGTAATGTGGCCATGTTCAGAGTCACACTGCTTACCTGAGAGGTAGAGGAGAAATCCAGCAGTATCTTTTTCTGACCTCTATGAACTATATTTAAAAACCTTATTAACAGTGGGATAACTGGGCTTGGTGGCACATGACTGTAATCCCAGTGATTTGGGAGGTAGAGGCAGGGGGTTCACAAGTTCAAAACCAGAGGCAGTCTGCATAATCTAGAGAGACTGTCTCAAAAACAAAAACAAGAACACAAAAAACAAAAAACAAGCAAACAAAAAAACAGTGTGATAAATAACCCGTTTAGTTTGTGGAAGCTTCACCTACTCATATTGAATTGGTGGGATTACAGTTTTCTGCTCTCTGTGCCAGGCATCATCTCTCATTTCAGCCCTTTCATTGGTATTCTACCCTATGAGTCAATAATCTGAACATTCGATTTAACTGGGAGCTCTACAATGAAAATAAAATGGAATTTGAATTTTATTGGGTGACATGTAATAGGCATGAAAAGCAAGGGAAATGTATCTGAATATCATTGGTGTCCAAAGGAGGTTGGTGGCCTCAGAGGTCCAACTGTGTGTTCTGATGGCTAGAGAAGAGCAAAGAATCAGGCTACTTTTCACCCTTGTTTGGAATGCATGGGGGCAAACAGCAGTTATTAGAAATGACATCCCAAAGGAGTGATGCTGTAAAAAGTCCAAACAAAGTCACCAATCAACTAGAATCAGACTTAGAAAGGTAACAGACCCCATGAGAAACAGTAGATGATCACTGGTAGTTAAAAGTGGCAAAACTCCTTAGTTACCATCACTTACACTTTTATATAGCTGCGTATGTTAAAAACAAAACAGGAAAACTTTTTGGAGTACCTTTATAAATGTAATTATTGAGATGCTGGGAGAAATAAAATAGGAAGTAAAAATATTTCTTCTAATTTTATGAAGCAAATTGTACAAAAATATTTAGTGAACTTTCGTGAAATAAATGTCATTGTTGTTGTTGTTAGATGCTGTCAAGTCAGATCTGACTCATAGTGACCCTAGGTACAACAGAGTGAAATACTGTTGGACTCTTGCCATGCCCAGTACTAGTGTCAGTGCTTCTCTGCTATCCATAGGGTTTTCAATGGCAGATTGTTTCAGGAATGGTTTGCCAGGTCCTTCTCCCTAGCCTGCAGTACCTGGTATTTCCAGGCAGTCTCCCATCCAAGGACAAACCAGGCCAACCCTGCTTAGCTTCTGAGATCAGTTGAAATTGGATGTTAGGGTGCTATGACTGCAGACATGAAATAAATAGAGATACCTTATTTAGTTTTTAGGTCTCATGTATTATAGAACATGTTTTGAATGTGCATGTAATAATGACAATAATACTGTGAACCATAGTGCGACTGCCATATGTCATGGTAGATAAACTTGCTATATGCCATATTCTAGACACATACATTTTCTCATTTGCTCTAACAATGATAAATTAATTAGTGTTATCCTTGCTTACCAAATGAGGAAAACATAGAATAAAGCTAGTGAATAGCAAAGAATTATAACTTCAAATTCTTGAACATTAAACTCACTACTTTCCTCTTATGGAAATAAAATAAGGAGGTGTCTATTAATGATTAACATTAACTTCTGTATTCTTTCCGAATACCTCAATAACATTAGTATCATTAAGGATCTAAATTCAAACTCAAGATCAAATGTTACTCTCACCTTTACCATTTTTTATATAACTGAGCAAGTCACTAAAACTTCTTATGCTTTATTTTAAAAGTATAATACACAGGCAGTACATGTTATTACTAGATTTACTACATTATGAGGATCCATCTAATCAGTACATAAATATATTCCATAAACTGTCAGATAGTGTGCTTATAGTTATAGTACCCTAGATAAATAAATTTGCTATGTGAAGAAATTCACACATTTTCATGATTTCAGCCTCTTACCATGTATATGTTTTTTTCTTTGAAATATTTCTTAAATTGAAAATTTAAATGTACATATGTTGTTGTTGTTGTTGTTGTTAGGTGCCATCAAGTTGTGTCTGACTCATAGTGACCCCTATAGGGTTTTCAATGGCTGATTGTTTCAGGATTGCCTTGGGAGTGGGTTGCCACATCCTTCTCCCGTTTTTGTGGTGCTAGGAATAGAACTTGGGACCTCAGAGACTGCAGAGCAGTGCTCCACCAACTGAGCTAAATCCCAGCCCTAAATGTACATATACATAATCAAAATGCTATTTATTTTTTTCCCAATCTAAATTCTCTTTAAGTTATTTCTAAAAGTTCAGAGGACACTTCATGTTCTTGAAAAGAATTTAGACGTAAGCACTCATTTAGGCTTAACCATAGACATCAAAAATAGTAAGGAATACATTTGATATTTCAGCTTCATATTGTTGTTAGGGACTGTGAAATCGAGCCTGATTCATAGCGACCCTATGTGCAAGAAATCAAAACACTCTTCTATTCTGTGCCAGGCACATGATCCTTTTTCATGTTTAAGCCCATTGTAGCAATCACTCTGTCAATCTATCTACTTCCCTTTTTACGTTGACTTTCCACTCTCCAAAATATGATGTCTTTCTCCAGGGACTGGTCCCTTATAACATGTCCAAAATACATAAGATGCAGTCTAGCCATCCTTACTTCCCAGAAGCACTCTGTTTACACTCCTCCTAGGACAGATCTATTAGTTCTTATGACAGTTCATGGTATATTCAATATTCATCTCCAGTACTATAATTCAAAAGCATTAATTCTTCTCCTCTCTCCCTTATTCAGTGTCTAGCTTTCATAACTGTATGATGCAACTGAAAATACCATGGCATGTATCAGGCACACCTTAATCTTCAATGTGACATTTTTACTTTAAAAAACTTTAAAGAGGTCTTTTGCAACAGCTTTTTACAATGCAGGATGTCTTTTGATTCTTGACTGCAGCTTCCATGTCTATTGATTTTTAAACCAAATAAGTCAAAATCTTGGACAACTTCAATTTATCATGAGGTCACCTACTGACTTAGTCATAAGGATTTTTGTTTTGTTGATGTTCAGGAGCTAACCATATGGAAGGCTGTGTTTTTTTGATCTGCATTAGTAAATGTTTCAAATCCTCTTCACTTTCAGCAAGCAGAGTTGTGTCATCTGCATACTGCAGGTTGTTAATGAGTCTTCCTCCAATCCTGATGCTGCATTCTTCTTCATAAAGTCCAGCTTCTTGGATTATTTGTTCAGCATACAGATTGAAAAGGTATGGTTAAAGGAAACACTCCTGATGCACACCTTTCTTTACTTTAAACCAGGCAATGTTTTCTTGTTCTGTTTGAATGACTACCTCCTAGTCCATGTACAGACTCCTCATGAGTACAATTAACTGTTCTCATATTCCCATTCTTCACATTATTATCCATAATTTGTTGTGATCCACCAGTTAAATACCTTTGCATAGTCAATAAAATGTCAATAGACATCTTTGTGGTATTCTCTGCTTTCAGCTAATATCCATCTGTCATCAGCAATGATGTCCCTGGTTCCATGCCTCTTTTTGAATCTGGTTTGATTTTCTGGCAGTTCCCTGTTTATATATTGTTGCAATTGCTTTTGAATTATCTTTAGGAAAATTTTATTTGCTTGTGATGTTAATGATAACATTCAGTAATTTCCACATTTGGTTGGATCCCATTTCTTGGGAATAGGCACAAATATGGATCTCTTCCAGTCAATTGGCCAGATAGCTGATTTCCAAATCTCTTGGCGTAAACAAGTGAGCACCTCCAGTGCTGCATCTGTTTGTTGAAACATCTCTGTTGATATTTCATCAATTCCTGGAGCCTTGTGTTTCAACCATTCATTCAAGACCACTTCTACTTTGTCCTTTAATAGCATTCATTCCTGATTATATGCAACCTCTTAAAATGGTTGGTCACCACCAATTCTTTTTTTTTTTATAATGACTCTGTGTATTCCTTCCATCTTCAGCTGCATACTGTCCTACCAAAAGAATTATAGGTTAATTTGTCAGCTATGTTACTGTCTAGGGAAGTGACTCAAATAAAGGTTTAAAATCTATCAGGGGAGAAACAGACTTGATCATAGAATCTTCTCCAGAAGGATTCCAGCTATGGGACTTAAATTATTGTTTAAAATATAATATTATTTTAGTAAGGTTTTAGATATCTAACAGAATCCTTTATTCATAAAGTTTAATATTTATGTCTGGAAATTAATATTAAAAATGGATTTAAGAATTTCTTACTAGTGTTTTCCTAGGATATTGTTATTTTAAGCAAAGCTTCCTTTCTTTACATTGACCTATAGCAGTGTTTTTTTTTTAAATTGTTTTGCAAAGCATACTTGTGGTTCCTCAGTGGAATGGTTAGGGAGAAGACAACAAGGATGGGACTCACTGAACTCTGAGGTGCTAACTTAGTTTTCAGAAAGGGGCAGCTTTATTTTTGTTTGTATACACTGTGCATTTGCTTAATGTTTTAGTTTTTAATATTCAGTTGCTAAAATCAAATTGTTGTTGTTGTTAGGTGCTGTCGAGTCGCTATCCGACTCATAGCGACCCTCTGTACAACAGGGGAAACACGATTGTCAGTGCTTCTCTGCTGTTCATAGGGTTTTCAATGGCAGATTGATTTTTGGGAGGGGGTTGCCAGGTCCTTCTCCCAAGCCTACAGCTTCTGGTGTTCCCAGGTGATCTCTCATCCAGGTACTAACCAGGCCCGACCCTGCTTAGCTTCTGAGATCTGACAGGATCGGATGCCACAGGGCTATGTCCACAGGCTAAAATCAAATAGCAGTATTTTAAAACCAATGGCCTAAAAGCTGTCTAATTTTCCCATGGAGTGTTATAGAGTTGCTTTTGAAAGAATGCAACTTTCATTTAACCTTGAAGACTGGTACTGGTAACCTTATCTTTTACTTACATGAAGTACAGGTTTCCTATTTGATGTGTCAGAACACTGTAAACATGTACTTTGTAGAGAGTATCTAAAGCCACTCCTGGTAGGTCAGTAATGATATCCAGTCCAAATACTTCATTGCTTTTAGACTTTGAATCTTATAACCAATACTTCTACTTCCATCTTCTTATTCTCACATATTTTGGGTCCCATTCTCCTATATTGAGCTGGAATTTGGACCCATTTCATCCTACTGAAGCAGCCTATCACAGCCTGACAGGTACTCTGCTTGACTAACACATGTGATGGAACCAGCCAAGCAGTCTTTTTTGTAACTGGATTTTTTTAGTTCCTCTACTTGTTAATTGATACCATATTTCTATAATGCTACATGTAGCTTTACACCCCAGTTTTATGAAACAAATTGTACTAGTGTGAATGTTATAGTAATATGTAACTATATATAGTAATAACTATATATAGTATATATATATATATACTATACTATAGCATATATACTATATACTATAGTATATAGCATAACTATATATAATAATATATAATAATATATAACAATTCTGACAGTGGTATTTCCTATGATTTATGGTAGGCCTCTAAACTTAAGAAGAACATAATTTTTTCTACTCTAATATATTATATACTAAGACCTTCCCTCATATCTGCAGCTTAATAGCCACTAAAGTTGTTTAAATCATTCAATTTAATCAAATATGTTATTGATTAAACACATTTACTCATCCAAAATACATTACTACAGCTGGATTACATGTGGAGTATTGTAGATAGGGAATTATAATGTCAAAAAGGATTCGTAGAATAATCAAATTTGGAGGAATTTCAAAGGCAAGTGAAACCCAATGTGCAGGTAGCCCTCTGTTTTGCAAGCCTTTATATAAATCAACCTTCTTATTTCATTAAAAAGTCTCCACTGATTCTCTAAACCAGATTAAATGCCTCTTGTTGTTCTCTCATAAGGTCATATATCTCTCATTGTTGTTGTTAGGTGCCCTTGAATTGTTTCCAACTCATAGCTGACTCATAGAGACCCTCATAGGTTTTCAATGGCTGGTTGTTTTGAGATTGCTTCTGGGAGTGGATTGCCACATCCTTCTCCCATTTTTGTGGTGTTAGGAATGGAACCTGGGACCTCAGAGACTGCAGAGCACTGCTGTACCAACTGAGCTAAATCCCAGTCCATGTCTTTCATTAGTAGTATTTATTAGAATTGCAATTTTTGTGCACTTCCATATAAACATTTAATTGATGTGCATATTTCAGTTTGGTTATGAGTTCTTGAGGACCAAGAGAATCATTCTTTTTGCTCATCATTATATCCTCAGTGCCAGTACTCATGCTGCACTTACCAGCTTCAAGAAATAAGTGTTGAATAAATGAATGCTTGTGAATATATTTCTCATTTGGAATTACCCAAACTCAAAACTTTAAAGAATAGAAACTCTTGACATCTTGTGAACATTTTCATTCACATGTAAATGACTTTCCTCCTTCTATTTCTGCCAAAAATATGATTAAAAAATCAGCTTTTTCTTCTTTAAAAACTGAGAGATTGCTTTACAATTCTGAGCTATTAAGAATTCATTATTTCTTATTTAATTACCATCAACACCTATCTATTTACTTTGAAGAGCACTTTGTTATTTAGCAAATACCACCATGAATTTAAAAAAAACCTAAAAATTGATGAAGTAAACAACATTCAACTTTATGAGGGAATATTTAAGGGAAGCAGAGAGATTAGTAGTGTTAGCATACATATACACTTAACGTTATGGAAAAAAGAATTCTTGTAAGGAAATTGACTCAGGTTCCCCAGGAGAAGATTTGAGAAAGCATGTTTTATTTTGACAGTGGCGAAAATTAGCCTTCATGGGGGTAACTTCCTCCAAAAGAATGAGTGTGGATCAGTATATCTTCCATTGAACAAAGTCCTCAACAAGGCAAATTTGTCTCAAATTTACCCCTTTCAAAATACCAGAGTAATCCTCTTCAATAACAGATTTGAATTGTGAGCACACACACTGCCCTGAGTACCAATTCCAAGACAGGAAATAAAACACTAGAGAGTCAATGGAATAAATTTTCAGTAAGTTAGATCTAGGAAAAAAGAGTTTGAGGACCTACCTCCATGCTTTCATTGCAATGTACTTATACTCCCCTGTAATATCAATTACCATTCACATTTGATTTTGAGAAAAAACAAACATTTTTGAAATACTTAACTACATCATACCATCAGAGCAAAGTGAATACATCCTTCATTTCTCTATGTTCACTAAGTCTGGTTATTTTTTGGCTTCCAAAATGTTAAGTAGTAACATATTTGGTAGTTATTATAATAGGTGGGCTGGAGTTTAGCTCAGCTGATAGAGTGTTGCTCTGTGCAATCTGAGGCCCTGGGTTCTATCCCCAGCACCCCAAAATACAAAAAGACTTGGCAGCCCACTCCCCCAAAATAATTCTGAAACAATTAGCCATTGAAAACCCTATGAATAGCAGAGAAGCACTGACTTAGTGCTGGGCATGGCACAGCATTGGAAAGTGCTTCCTACTGTTGTACATAGGGTTGCTACAAATCAGACCCAACTCAGTGGTACCTAACAACAACATAATAGGCAAACAATTGATCCTTGAAACGATAGATTAAAAATACCTAAAATGCCATAAATTGCAGGAGAATTTGGAGTGTGGTTTTCTCCATTCTAAGATTGTATGTTTTTATTGAATACTTCGGGGCTTGGATTTGGCTCAGTTGGTAGAGCACTGTGCTGCAGTCTCTGAGGTCCTGAGATCAATTCCCAGCACCGCAAAAGTGGAAGAAGGACTTGGCAACCCATTCCCAAGGCAATCCTGAAACAGTCAGCCATTGAAAACCCTATGAGGGTCTCTATGAGTGGGATACCGACTCGACAGCACCTAACAACAACAATTGAGTACTTCAGTTTGTATCTTCTCCTTTTTTTTTTTTTTTTGGCAGTACTTGGGAGTTGAACCCAGGATCTTGCCATACTTTCAAAGTCCCCTTCCACTGGCTGCATCCTCAGACCATTTTTTGTTTTATTTTCTTGAGTCAAGATCTCGCTAAGTTACGCAGGCTACCAACTGGTACTCCTCCTGTCTTCTGCCTTCTGAGCCACTGGCATTATAGGTGTGCATCTTCCAGCCTGGTTCCTATTTTCTATTTAATATGAATTCTTTATTTGCATTTAAATAGGCTCCATAATGTTCTCTTAAAACAGAATGAAATTTATAACTTGGCAGCATTTTAGTAACAACCAAAGCTTTGAATTTAAAGTGGGCAGATATAAATCTATGGAGCTTGGACTGGCAGGAATATGTGGTGGTCTTTGTCCAGCACTTTTTTTCTTTAGTCATTTGAATGGATGAGAATTTTCTGAATCGGAATAGCCTATATACATAAAAATGCTATCTGTACTCCATTTACCATTGATTTCTAAAGGTCTGACCTTTTATATTTTTTGAAGTCATAGGCTAACCTTCTCGCCTGAAGGAGAATTGCACCTGGGAATGGCATTTCCAATCTCTAAAGTAATGTGACCAAAGAAACAAGACTATGGTTCTTGAAAGGATGTTTTGTTTGATAAAACGAAAAAATAATGTGATTTTATTTTATTTTCAAGAGGAGGGGAGAGAAACAGAGAGAGAGATAGAGAGAGAGAGAGAGAGAGAGAGAGAGAGAGAGAGAGAGGAGAGAAAGGGAGAGAGAGAAAGAGGAAGAAAGAGAGGAGGAGGGAATAGACTCTTCATTTCAAACAGCTCCTGAAAACCTTTTCCCTATAGTTATAACAAGGCCAAGGTCACAGAAGTCATTTTCTCTCCCACACTATCACTTGTTCAAAGTCATACTCCTGTTCCAGTAAAAATCACTTCTGCTTTTCAATCAAATTAGAGGAAATGACAGTTGAGGGAAAAGCATTTTATTGCATGCTGTGATATCTAAGTCAGTTGTTGAACCAGCAAGTGATTTGACCTTACTTAATAGTTATCATTTTAGCAGCTTTAGCCAATTTGGCCATAATTGCTGGGCAGATAGTTTGTCAAAGAAAGAGTTTCTCGACTCAGGTTCTGTAACTTAATCTTTTATGAAACAGCTCTATCATGTCTAGAGCATCCATTGTCATTTTCAAACCTTAAATGTTGTCTCTACATTGTATAGAAGATTTTTATCAGACATATTGTAATGCTAAAGAGAAGAAAAGCTTGGAAAAGTTTGTTCTCTCTTGAGAGAAGAATAGGGGAGAGAAATATAAACTTCTTTTTAATCTATCATTACCCTCTACTATATGATTCCTAATGAAGTCCTTATTATATTCTTTTTGTAACTTAAACTTCTAAATTTCATTTACTTAACTGCAAAGCTCAAAGGTTTTATGTGCACTAACTGTGAAAATAGAAGGCGAGGGCAAAGTGGTGGGTTTGATGAAGTGCATGCACTAAGAAATATTATCTCCAGATCACCTTTCTCCTTGACTCTCTCTCTCATTTCTCATCTTTCTAACTTGATCTCTTCTCACTGTCCGCTCACTCCACTCTCCAGCACACACTTCCTTTTTAAATTCAGAACATTCGTGCATTCTCTCTTCCTGAAGTATTCTCTTCTTCATTTCAGTCTTTGTCTAAATAGTGCCGCTCTGCACTTTCTGAGGCCATGGGTTCTATGCCCCAGCATCACAAAATGGGAGAAGGATGTGGCAATCCACTCCAAGAACAATCCCCAAAACAACCAGCTATTGAGAACCCTTGTTGTTGTTGTTGTTGTTGTTAGGTGCTGTCAAGTCAGGTCCTGGTCATAGCCACCGTCATGGGGTTGTAAATGGCTAATTGTTTCGGGAATGGATTGCCACATGTCCTTTTCCCATCTTTGGGGGGCTGGAGATCAAACTGGGGTCCTCAGAGTGTGGAGCAGCAGTCTACCAACTGAGCTATACCCTAGATTTGAGATTGCTTTGGGTTTGGGAATGGATTATCACATCCTTCTCCCATTTTTGCAGTGCTGGGGATCAAACACAGGTCCTCAGATATTGCAGAGCAGCATTCCACCAACTGAACTAAACCCCAGCCCTTGAAAACCCTATGTTGTACACAAAGGTTGCTATTCTCTATGAGTTGGACCTGATCCAGCAGCACCTAAGAACAACAGAAAAGTTTCTGGATTCTGTGTAGGAAGACTCTCTTTTAGAGCAGCTTTCTTGTGGTCTTCCATGGCATCTTTTCATTTTGAATATTTGGGAGGAGGGTGAGTGATGGTTTGTGATGGTGTCTATATTTTCTCTGTTAGACTATAAGCCAGTAAGTTTCAATCCAGGCTGCTTTTTACAATAACTAGGGAACTTTAAAACAATACTGATGCTTCAGACCCCACAACTAGAAACTCCCAGTAATTGGTCTTGGGTGAGGCCAAGGCAACAGCGTGGTTTAGAAGTTCCCAGGTGAAGCTAACTCACCTCAGAGTTGGAAAGCTCTGCCCTGAGCCATACAAGGTCTCTAGTCCCCTTCACTGACCACCACGTAACCAGCAATTAGCATAGGGCCTGGTAGATCTGACCACTGATGGGATATGAATGTTTGAATTAATGTCTGACTTATTCCTGGCCTTTTAGTGTTCTTTTCTTGCTAAACTGTTGCATGGAAAAGACAGAAATATCTCAACAATACTCTAAAAATTGAAATGAAACAGATACTGTAAGTGTAATAACTCTTCTGAGCTTCAAAGTAAAATATGAATCTTGGTTTCCCCTTCCAGTGACAGAGACAAAATATTCTCCCTCAGTCTTTTACTGAAAAGAATGTTTTAAGAATATTGGTGCTCAGGTTTACAAAAGATGGCAGTATTCCATGTATGAATGTATGATTGTGTATGTGTCTTATTTTTCTTTACCCTCTTAGAATCTATCCGTAGATCAATAATGTCATAAACCAGCATGGCTTGCATGTGAAGTTATTTCTGCTTAGAATAACTAAAATGAATGATTTTTATATTACATATATAAACTTCTTCTGGATTATTAGTAAAATATATTTTATTTGTATTTTAGTGCATATTTTTGTTAAAACTGGTGATTCTGTTAGAGAGTAGGACCCAAACTAGGGTGAGGTAGGAGAGGCATTTGTCTCAAGGCAAATTTAAGTCAGCATGTGAAAAACATTAATAATCAAAACAATAACATTTAGTATAATATTTTAGGAATAAAAATTAATGCAAAAATCCACCATGAGCAAAATAACAAAATTTTAAATAAAGACTATTGCTGTGTTGAAAGCCCTATCAGAGTCTAAGGCAAAAGGAAAAACATGTACCCTTATCCACATGTTTTTATGTGTTTTTTATGAGTAATTTTTCTAGAATATTATAACTGGTTAAAGAAAGCTTAAACATTATTTTCCTATGTTTAATGTTTTATTTATATAAAAGAATTTAATCATAGTTTTACTTCAGCTGTGGCTGATTAAAATTATTTTCCTCTCAGTCAAGAAAGGTTGTCAACATGTCAGTTTTCTCTATTCAAATAGGAAAAGCAAAGAAGTAGATTTTGGAAAGATGATTGATGAGTTTACTTCCATTCAAGTCCACATAATATCTCTGCAATGCACTGTGGTACATATAATAACTTTTTATTTATTAAGTAATATAACTGCTCCCAAAAACTAAATATGCAACATTATTAAATCAAATTTAAATTCTAGGCAAAAATTAAAAGCAAGACAGAAAAGTTGTCATATATTTATAATGAATACTTAACACTTACGATATTTAAAAAGCCATACAATATAGTATCAACATAAATATGCAACTATGTTCAAAATGCCATAATTTGAGAATGAAGCATAACTAATATTAAAGATAGAATGTATCCCTATGAGAGAATTTGTGTGTGTGTGTGGTACTAGAGAATTGAACCCAGGGGCTCAGGCCTGTAGCCAAGCATTCAACCACTGAGCTGCACACCCAGCCCCTTTTTAAATATTTTTTACTTTGAGACAGGGTGTCAGTTATACAGACTACCTGTGGCCTTGAACTCCAGATCCTCCTACCTAAACCTCCCAAATTCTGGAATTATAGGCATGGGTCATGGCATCCAGTTGAGAATTTTAATAATAGGCTGAAAAGCATAGATAATAGTTACATACCAATTTGGCCAAGTTTTAAAACAGGCAGTAACTTTTTTTTTTTTTTCGGTACTGGTGGTTGAACCCAGGGCCTCATGCTTACGTGCTTTGCAAGTGCTGTACTACTGAGCTGCACCCCCAGCCCATTTTCTTAAAATGATTTTTGAGACAGGGTCTCAGTAAATTACACTGAGTGCCTCTGGTCTCAAACTTGCAATCCTCTTGCCTCTGCCTCCCAAGTTGCTGGGATTACAGGCATGTGCCAGAACACTTGGCCTCAGGAGCTAATTTCTAAAAGAAGAAATCATGTAGGTTATTTCCTGATGGCAAACAATAAGAACAGAAATAATACCTTCAGCAAAAATTAAAATCAGAAATTATATCCTGAGTTTGTGAAAAAAATCCTTATAAACAGTTTAATGTTTACTCCTCCTGAGAATATCTGAAAGAGCCAGACACATGCCTAAAATCCCAGAGATTTGGGAGGCAGAGGCAAGAGGATGGAAAGTTTGAGATCAGAGGCAGTCTGCATAATTTAGTGAGACCCTGTCTCAAAAAGTTAAAAAAAAATGGGTTAAGGGTGCAGCTCAGTGGTCCAGCACTTGCAAAGCATGGAAGTGGGAGGCCCTGGGTTCAACCTCCAGTATCGGGGGAAAAAAAAAATATATATATATATATATATATACACACACACACACACACACACACACATATATATATATATATATATATGAAATAAAGAAGAATCATGAGTCTCTAATTAGAAATATAGCCATGAAATGAGCAAGTATCAAAATTATGATATCAAGTACGCCAAATGTTTTGGAATATTTTATAAACTATAACAAGACTAAGGGCTAGGGTTTAGCTCAGTTGGCGGAGTGCTGCTCTGCGCTCTCTCAGGCCCTGGGTTAGATCCCCAGCACCACAAAAATGGAAGAAGGACAGAGCAATCCACTCCCAACACATTCCCGAAAACAATTAGCCATTGAAAATCCTTTGAATAGGAGAGAAGCACTGACATACTGCTGGGCATGGCAGTGTGGAAGAGTGTTTTGTTTTGTTGCACACAGCGTGTCTATGAGTTGGCCCCAACTCCATGGCACCTAACAACAACAACAACAAGACTAAGGTTATAAAAGTTAATAATTAAGATGTCTCAGATTGCACTGGATACCATTCTTCATTAGAGTTAATTTTAGAAAGTGAGAGAAAGAATAATGAAATTAAGAGAACAAGGACAAAAACAAAGTTCTTTATATCACTTCATCATCAAAATTTCAACATATTATTGATCATAAACTCCCCTACTCCCTTTGGGAATCTACTAATCAGATAACTACAGAATGAAAAAACAAATTGTTATGGGAAATTTTAGTCATCCTAATTTGGATTACATGGATTCGTCTCCCACATGAAATCTGTCTGTTTTGTTTCCTTGCCTAGAAAGATTTCATGGTAACCCAAAATGTGTTCTTAATTGAACCTTTTGTAAATCTGCTTTTTAATATATTATATATGCTATATCATTCTGGTTACCTACCTATAAAGAAAGAAAACACCACAATTTATAAAATAAAAACAACAAAAAGGTTTTATGTGACAGTCTTTTAAAAGGAAGTATAAAACTGTAAATGGGTTTCACAGCAATTCAGCAAACTGCAAATTATAATGAATAATAAATGAACACAGGCCAGCTCTGCAGGATGGTTCTCAGCACGAGGAATATTTTACAGACTTCAAAAATACCCATGCCTATAAAATCATTTAACTGTTGTTCTGACAATTTAAATAATGAAGTATTTGATTATTGCTAATAAACAATTGATAGCTCTGAATCATGTCTGGAATGAAAAATAAGCTGTTTTATCCTAGGAGTTTGTAATGTCTTAAAAAACAAGCCATGTGGAGCCAGAGGCACAACCATAAGCTATCAAAGGAGCTGGCCATTAGGTTTCTGTCTCACTTTGAAGATTGATTTCGCTAGGGCTAGAAGCATCAGAAGAGCAAGTAAAAGCATTTGTTACTTTACATTCCCACTGTTTACCCTTGAAGGTCTATTAATGTTCCCTTGTAGCCTTCAGGTATTCCACAGACATGACAGGAGAGCTCATCATTATCTACGATTAGCCTCCAGAGCTGCACACAATAAAACTTCTCATCAAACTTGAAGCATCAGCAAACTTGTTAAATCCTGTGGAAAATAGCATTACTTGACAGAGCCAGGGAGTTTCACCATCTATGATCAGTTGCTGTGCTACTTGTTGGTCTAGTAAGAAAATGTGAATGTTTAGCAAAAGGTGTTTTCTCATTTTTTAGCTTAGCATACTCTGACAATATCTTCAGAAAGATGAGATTGAATTTCTGTCAATAGATTTACAGCAACGACTTTGAAATATATATATGTTTTTGCAGAATAAGTTAATACTGTCTGCAATGCTTTGGTGCGAGCTTCCCACCATGGGTGACTTTTTTGAACTATAGGAATTCTAGAAATGTATATATTAGCCATCTTATCTTTGGTAAAAGTCCATTTTTACCCAGCAGGGGTATGTTATACACATACTAATATAACATCAGAGATAGTAAAACATCAACCTATTATCGCTCATTAATATTTAGTTGTATTTGTCTATCTACTTATTTAGCTGCTTCCCAAAGCCCACAGGCAAACTCTTGAATATAAATATTCTAATTCCTTTATGTACATGAAAATTCAGGACTCAGTCTCCAACAAGATTGTGTGCTGAGTGCCTGGATCATCTGTCTCCTTTCTATTCCACAGCCACAGATCCTTAAACTTTTGGCCTCCACCTGCTAATTAAAAATTGCTCTGAGGTAATGGCTCTGCACTATATATTACCACATCACCTGATAAATTCCTTAGCTTAGCCTTCAAGGCTGTCCAGAATCTGGTGTAAAACTAGACTTCCAATCTCACATCTCATTCTCCATGTCTTATATTATAGCCAAACTGGAATCTCTAGCCATATGTTAATCCAAAGATCTCTGATTTTAGCCTCTGTGTATGTTTTATGCTGCGTTTTGGATGTTTTCTTCCTGATTTGTTTGCATATCTATTGAATATTACACATTGCAACATATATTGTTCACATTGATGCCACAAACATATTCACATGCACATTCATGCACACAAACCTACACACATAAATACTATAGTACCTGGACATGAGAAGTTTGGGAGAGTTAGAACAGGGTATAAAATGGTATATATGGTTTCAATGAGGCAACAAAGCTCTGAAACTCCAAGAAGGGGTCATTAGGACATCATGGACCCTTAAGTGGAAGATTTTAACATAGAGTAAGACCATGTCTGCTAGGAGCTGTACCACTGTGGCGTCTGATCCTGTCAGATCTTGGAAGCTAAGCAGGGTCGGGCCTGGTTAGTACTTGGATGGGAGACCTCCAGGGAACAGCAGGTGGTGTAGGCTTGGGAGAAGGACCCAGTAACCCACTCCTAAAAATCAATCTGCCATTGAAAACCCTATGAACAGCAGAGAAGCGCTGACAATAGTGTTTCACCTGTTGTAGGCAGGGTCGCTGAGTCAGACACGGACTTGACAGCACCTAACAACAACAACAAGAAGACCATGTCTACTACTTAATTTCTATGGAACAACATTGATAAAAAAAATAAATTTATAAGTACCATGTCTCTGAAGAAAGATCATTAAATTCTTGTTATGAGCCAATAATATTTATTAAACTAATATTAATATTAACATTAATATCATTAATATTAATAATATATATTAAATTATAAAATCTTCAGATATAAGGCTTTATAAACACAATAACTTATCAAGATTTAAGAAACTAACAGTTTACCTAGATTTAGGGAAATACAACCAAAAAATAAGGTGGTCTGAACTTTGTCTAATTTCCCAAACATTGTTGATCCTTACGATATAGGGGGCCTGTAATGCCAGCAACTTGGGAGGAGGAAGCAGGAGGATCATGAGTTCAGGCCAGAGACAACCTGCAAACCTTAGCAAGATCTTGTCTCAAAATAAAAAATTTTAAAAAACGGGCTGGGAGTGAAACTCAGTGATAGCATGAACGAGGCCCTGGATAGCATGAACACCCCAGAACTGCAGAAAGAAAGAAATAGGAAGCATACAAAAATAAAATGCAAACATATGCATTGTAGATTGAAGCTATATTGATTTCATAAGGATATATTAAAAGATGCAACTAAAGTCAGGGACACCTCATATAATGTTTAGTAAAAAACAAAAAGCCTATCTAGGTTTATATCAGTACTTGTTATAAGATCCATTTTTTTACATACATGATGGTACTATCCACATTCTACTGGATGAGATTATTCATTTTGCTGTTTTGACTTATTTTTAAATGATTGCATTAAGTCAGAAAATCATTTTTACATGCAACAACCAGTAAAGAAACTTCAAACATATTAGTTACTCCTTTAGAAAAATTATCTGACTGTTTCTATAAAATGAAATGACAGCCTTTGCATTTTCACAAAGAAATGTTCATTTTGCAACTTTTGGCATATCCTATGATATATTTTTAAGTATATATTTTTAAAAATTCACACAATGTGTTCACATACTTTTTCAAGGAATCAAAAAAAAAACATTTCTGTCATCATTAGACAGCCAAATGTACTATACCCCTTGATAATAAATTCATAATAAGATTCTATTCAATAAAATGTTAGGTAGTCTCCAATACTGGTCACTGTAATAGGCAGTAGGCAAAAATAAAAACACATGGAAGGTTACGCCAATGTATATTGTGATAATATTAATATCTAATGTTTATTGAACACCTATTGGCAGTGCCCAAGATAATTTTGAAATATTCTATTTTTCATTTCTTTCTTACAAACTTTTGAGACCCAAACAATTAATTAGGAATGAATGCAGTAAATAACTTGTCTACTCTCATTCAGCTAATTAGAGGAGAGTTAGCCAAAAGAGAATAAAGCCCCTCGCTGATGACATTGGCACCTTTTAAAGTGTTCGGTGGGGAGGGACTCTGACCACATTGTCATGTGGTCATGTATTTCTACATATAGTCATTTAAAAACCTGCAATTTGTCTTTATTTTCCTTATCATTCTGTATAACAATACACTTCTGTACCTAAATTTTGTATTAGTAGTTTTGTATTCTTTCTTTTTCTTCTTCTTCTGAGTGGATCTCCAAATTTTTGGAGCTTTGGATCTCACAAAACCTGAATCTGTTCTGCAGCTACAAAGTGACCAATCTAGCCTTCAATATGGCCTCTCAACTTCTCAGAGGATGCTTTCATTCACAGTCCCCATACCTACACAGCTCTTCATCTAGTAAAGGCAGTTTATTATGCAATTATAGATTACCAAAGGAGGTAAGAGCTCGACACCCTTTATATCAAAATATTGTGGGAAGTTTGTCTTACTACAGAATGCTACCCTGAGAACAGCAGTTGAGTGTGGGATGTATGTGGCAGATACATCAACAGAGGTTCAATCAAGGACACAGTAAAAACCCAACTCACAGTTGCCTTATTTTCCTTTGGGGTTTTAAGTCTCACACTTACCACTTACTAGTTTGACTCATACCATATTTATTGAATTTATATGCCTGCAAAGCTGTTCTACAGCTGGCAGGGTCTGAAAATTATTGGTAATTAACATTAATGGGCAGGAACATTTCAGTGGAAATTAAAAAATCCTTTGGTGTCAGGCATAATAACTAGATCAGAGGGTTGGCTCTTCTAACATTCACATTTTCTCTTTAGAAAATAAGCTTTGTCCCCTGACCTTATTTATGCAGAGAGAACTGAAGATTTCCTTTCTTCCTTTATTTGAGATCTAAACATGCTTATGCCATCAAGAAGTAGCCAAGTAAACTCTGCTTGACATCACAAAGCTTTGAGGATGCTTTACCTGTGAATTGGTATTGATGGCTCCTGAATTGTGAAATTCTGCTACAAGTAACAGACCAGTCAATTTAATTCTTAAATCACCCTTCCTCTTTTCTTTGATTTGCATCCATCTTATTAGAAATTGACGCTGTCTTATTGATTCTGTCCAACCCCTGAACAAGAAGATAAGAAAAAAGTGAAAATGTGACAGAGATAAGAGGCTCTCAAGGTGATCCATGGATTGTGTCTAAAGAAAAGGATTGTTTCCTGGTCTCAGTAAATGGTGTTAAGGGACTGTATCTAGAGGTTAGAAAAAGCTTTTTAAGGTTACCATCATCATATACTCAAGAATCTGTTAGGGTATTCTTTCATTGGTAGTAATTTCAGTGCTTTGGAAAGCATGTGACTTCACTCTTTTATGTTTTTATGTGCAAAGCAGAATGCAAAGATGTTACAGTTGATCTCCATGTGGATACAGCCCTGCATCAATTTCAATGGCTGTTTGCTGCTCATTACTGAGCAACTACCGCCTGCAGCCATAGCCCTGTGTCTTCTAGTCCATCAGACCTCCGAAGCTAAGGAGGGTTGGACCTGGTTAGTACCTGGATGGGAGAATACCTGGGAACACCAGATACCGTAAGCTTGGGAGGAGGACCCGGCAACTCACTCCCAAAAACCAATTTGCTATTGAAAACCCTATGAATAGCAGATATGCACTGACAATAGTGTTTCGTCTGTTGTACATAGGGTCGCTATGAGTCAGACATCGACTTGACAGCATCTAACAACAACTGAGCAACTAAAATGTCAAATGGGACTTCTTATCTGCAGGTTTTCCTCTTTAAGTAAAAATAATACTAAATATATGATCTATTTAATATATATAACATCACTATGAGGTATGTTCTATTATGTTATGTATAAAATAAAAATAAGGAACTGGTGCTTACAGAAGTTAGCAAGTGATCCAAAGAGGTATAGTAAGTAAAAGAAAAACATCTACGCAAACCCAAATTCAAGACTACTGTGCTTCTAACTGCAGCAGACTGTATTTTGTCACAACATAGTTGTGCTCTGAGAACTTCAAAAACCCTATTGATTGCCCAAACACCTAACTTCTGTCTTTCTTAAACTATAACAGAAAAAAATTACAGAATCTTTCATATAAGGATGTAACAGGGAGTGGAAACAATAAAATATGATTAGGATTTTACACCAGAGGTGAGATTAGAGTACACCAATATAATAAGCAGAATGGCTATAAAAGGCAAAGGATGGGAGATATTCAGTTTCTAGACCCTGTAGGAACACCTCTGTTTTTACTATAACATGCTACCTTTCTTTTTTAAAGGACTTTATCATGGTTCATTCTTTTAAATTAAGAGAAAAATACCCTAAAGTGGAAAATAAAATCTGTTAACTTACAATTCAAAATTATTAGTAGTATTTTGTAGATGTAATTCTAGTTATTTTATTGTCCCAAAATTGATATTCACATAATATATATATATAATATTAGCATATATACCTTAGCTTTAGATCCTGTACTTTTACCCAACAATGAATGTTGAGGAATTCTCATTTAATTACTTTGATTGATTTTCAAGTATTAAAACCAATCTTGCATTTTTGAGTAATCTCCAGTTGGTCATGGTGTATCATCCTTTTGATGGACACTGGATTGACTTTGAGACTGCATTTATTTATTTATTTATTTATTTATTTATTTATTTATAGACAAAGTCTCGAACCTGTGATCCTTTTGCCTCAACCTCCAAAGTCACTGGGATTATAGCGTGCACCATGGCCCCTTGCTGTGACTCAATTTTTAAAAAATTTTGCATCTGTCTGTGAGGAAAATTGGCATTGTAACTTTCTTCCATTATAATGTTCTTGTCAGATTTAGAGACAAGGTTATTCTGACTCTATGACATAATCTGAAAATGATTCATTTTTCTCTATATTCTAGAATACTTTTGAAGTCAAATGCTTGCAATGTTTTTTGTTCTTTTTTTCCCACTCTTGGATGTTTGTAGAATTTGTGGGAATGCTTTGATCACAGAATGACTAAAGAGAGGAATGTTTAAATTTTCTACATCTTCTAATCTCAGTTTTGATAAGTTATGGTTGTCTAGGAACTTCTTCCATTTAATTTTCAAATGTATTTAGCATAAGATTTGTCATAGTTCTCTCATTTATTTTTCATGTCAGAAGAACTATGAAATCTCTTTGTTCCTAATATTAGTCATTTATAAATGTTCTCTTTTTTAATTCACTGGTCTTGGTTGAGGTTGAGTAAAAAGAATAGCTTTTCTCTATTCTATAGTTGATTTCCATTTCATTAATATTTATTCTCAATCTTTTTATTCTTTTCTATTTTCTATAGGTTAATTTTATTATTCTATTCTAATTTATTAATAGATACTTAAATCATAGTTTTCACAATTTTTCCTCATTTATTTGTGCCTTAAAAATTTGAAGTTATAAATTTTCCTCTAAAATTACTTTAGCTTTATCTCATAAATTACATCACAATTTTATTCTGATTTGCCACAAAATATTTTGATACCTATTATGATTCCTTCTTTATAATGTATAATTTATATTATTAATTTAAATACTTATTGTTAATTTTCAAGTACATGGTATATTTGTTTGTCTTTTGTTATTGATCTCTACCTGAATTCCACCTTGGTTAGAGGCTATATGCTTTCTGATCATA
>VMDO01015277.1:0-51714 GCA_007922755.1 Pedetes capensis | reverse complement strand
ATCACTGGAACTGCTCTGCTTGAACATTTTGGTGCTTGACCAATATTCTCAAGAGAATTGTGGTTCAGTGCTCAGCCACTTGTTCAGCACTCAAACACTGTGTTATACAGCCTGGGTGAAACACCAAGCTTACCCATGATGCTTCCCAGTAAATCATGGGAAGCATCACTTTATGCCTCAATTTCAAGCAGTAAAGGCCTGTCCTGGTGCTCTGTTCACTATACTGTTGCCTTTTTTTTTTTTAACATACATATACCATACAGTCATCAGGAAATCCAAGAATCTTTCTAGTGATAAAAGTGAAGGAAAGAGGAAAATAGTAAGACCCAACATTGAATAAAAAAAAAAAAACAACTCCTTGCTAAGTGTGTAGTTGGCATCCATATGTCTGAATTAGCCATTCAGTATGGTGCTAGAACTAATAAATACATTCATTATTTCTTATGCCTGTAGCCGTAGCCCTGTGGCATCCGATTCCATCAGATCTCAGATGCTAAGCAGGGTCTGGCCTGGTAATCCTTGGATGGGAGACTGCCTGGGAACACCAGGTGCTGTAGGCTTGGGAGATGGGCCTGGCAAGCAACCCACTCCCAAAAATCAATCTGCCATTGAAAACCCTATGAACAGCAGAGAAGCACTGACAATAGTGTTTTGCCTGTTGAACGAAGGGTCACTATGAGTCAAATACCGACTCAACAACAACATTATTTCTTATGGGAAATTAGTGCTGGGCATTTGAACTGATCAGCATTTGATCAGCCTTCCAAGGATGGATTGTGGTCGAGTGCTGAGGTGCCACTTCATTTCTCACTCTGAATCTTTGTCTCATGGTGAAGAGTGTGCTGCATACGTCACGATAACCTATTAAGATTAAACCACAGTGTATTAGACATGGAGATAACACTCTGGGGCAGTTTTCTCTTTCTTTGGCCCAACCCACATTTCTGTTCAATCTCTGCACATCACTCCTGCGGTTCAACTGACACAGCCTTGGGGCCATGCTCTCCCCTCAGGCACAGGTGGCATTTGGCTGAAGCCCTTCCCTTCCCCCAGTCCTGAGTTCTGCTTTCAGAAGACGTGTGATTGAGGGAAAGTGGTGGATAGAGTGGCATCAGACCTCCTCAGGTAAAGGTCAAGTTGGCTTTGTAAAGATGCTCCCAAGAGGTAGATTCCCCTGCCATCCAATCAGCTCCTCAGGAGCCAGGCTGTGAAGTGTGTGGGTAGAGGGCCGCAAGCAGGGACGTGCCTGGGTGCCTCTCTGTGTCAGTGGGGCCTTGGAGGAGGGAGATCAGCACATCCCAGGACAAGATGGGCCTGTCCCATCCAATGCCTGAGAAGGGGGTCCCTGTGTCTTTTGTCAATGGGAGCTTCACAACTGGGTGTGAGGGAGAAAGTGCAACTTTCTGAATAGTGCAGTATTCTGACCCCAGGGGAGGGTCTAAGGG
The DNA here is from genome assembly GCA_007922755.1 of Pedetes capensis. Taxonomy (NCBI): domain Eukaryota; kingdom Metazoa; phylum Chordata; class Mammalia; order Rodentia; family Pedetidae; genus Pedetes; species Pedetes capensis. The sequence goes on along the minus strand of VMDO01015277.1, from coordinate 50,269 downwards.
AAGCCGACCCTATAAACTCAAGGATGCAGACAAGGAAGTCAGGCTGTTGGGAGCTGAGGGGACAAGTGCTTAGAAAGTCAACTCTGGCCAACTTGTTGCTGTTTCAGGACAGCTGTCAGACCAGAACATCAGGAGGGGGTCATAAATACCGCATCTCACCTCGGTGATGTGACAAGGTTTCTCACCCTGAAGATGAAGCACCAAATAGCTCAGGCCTTTCATGCCCTGGGACACAGATCCAAAACCAGACCAGTACTTTCTCTGGGATAAGATTCTCCTATCGGTTCAGAAACATACTGTAGACACAGACTCCCAAATTCCTCAGGGACCTTCCACTGTAGATCACAAATCTCAATATAGCCCAATGACATACAGATCTCAGGTACCAACTCAGGATATCATAGCTCAGAGGCCTGCAGTCTCTGGACACTGAATGATTCACTGACCTCAAACACCTCAGAAAGTTCATTGAATGAGGACAGGGACACCTGAATGGCCTAGGGACATAAAATTGTGAAACATGGCCCCACATGCATTGCAGCACTTCATAACCTATGATGTAGAAACCCAAAAAGCTTACAGATCTCACACCCTCATTATGGATGCCCACATAATCATAGATGGGAGAAGGGCCTGGCAATCCACTCCCAAGGCAATCCCGAAGCACTCAGCCATGAAAACCCTATGAGGGTTGCTATGAGTCGGATACCGACTCGACAGCACCTAACAACAACAACAACAACAACAACATAATCATAGAGCCCATTGCCTGGGACACACAAACAGGGAAGAGCTTAGTGTCTGGTTACCAGGAACACAGAGCCCTCATGCTGCAGACCTCTAAGAGGCCTCAGACTGTGGTGCTCAAATTTGTAGGCAGCCTAAAGTTTGCAACCTGAGACAGACAGCCCCTCAAGACACCAGCACCCTCAATTCCTGGACCACAGACTGATCACCAGGTCATGGAGGTCACACTCAGGATGCAGAACCCATAATGGTCAAGCGCCTGTATTTTGGATGTCCTATGTGATGTCATGGACTCAAGTATGGAAACCCCACCATACTTGTGAAAGGGGCTCTAAGATATCATGTCCTGTTCATCAAGCCCAGTTCTTGAAATACACAACAAGAACTATGCAGGTAATGTAGATCCAGCACCAAAAACATATCATATACCTTACATGCTGGGACAGATACCACTTAATAGCCCAAGACTCTTTCACTCTGGACATAACCCCCCCACCACTCAGAGACCTCACATCCTGCACACAGACTCCCAAACAAATCAAGCACGAGATAGCCTGTGACACAGGCCTTCAAATGGGTCAGAGACAGCACTCTGGATGTGGACCATGAAACAACTCACGCATGATGTCTTGCCTTAGAGACATCCAGAAAGTCACCCGTTAGGGGACACATGCCAGATACGGCCACATCAATGTGTGGCCAGCCTCCTGAGTGACACAGTGAGAGACAAAATGAAAGAAAGATGGGGGGAGCGAGGATGAGAGTCAGGGAGCCCACTCTGGCACACTGCTCTCTCCACTGATTTAGGCCCAGCCTCAGAACCCTGGTCCAGGCCCCAGAGTAGCCTCTTCTCTTCCAGGGGAAAAGACTCCTGGGTGTGCCATCAGAGGCCTTTTCCGGGCTGCGATGGGCCTGAGACACACCCAGGAAGGAAGGACCCGGTCCTGACACATTGTGGTGCCCTCTAACCATCAAAGTGGGGGTGCATTCTAAGTTCAGAGGTTTGAGTCATTTTGAGGGGGACCTCTGCTGTCCTGAAGGCTGAGCTACCTTCCTGCTGCAGAGCAGCTGCCTGTCTGTGGGGAGCTGACTCTGTGGCCCTGTGGACCTGGATGGTCCTATACTGCTGAGAGTAGTGCTCAGGCTGCCGGCAACAGGCCTCCCACAGCCCCGTGGACTGAGTTTCCTGTCACCCCAAGCGAAGTAAGGACAGTCAGTGCTTCTGTCTCCTAAGCCTGTGGATCCAGGAGGCACTGCAGCCCCTGATTTCCTCTTTCCTCCTCAGTCCTTAATAACAGGCCCCTGCAGATCTTTTGAGAGTGAGTGGGTGACCTAGAGGTGAGGGAAGGAGGTGAGGAAGGGGTTCACAGCACTGTGCTGTGGTTATGTGGCCCTGGATCGCAGCCCCCCTTCCACTGTTCCCCTCATCCTCCCCCTCTCCTTACCTGCTTCCCCTCACTCTCCCTGTCCCCTCCCATCCTGAGTGTGCCTCTCTACCTACTCTCAATTCCCAACAGTGATTTATAGGGGCCAGCATTCTAAAGGTCTGCACTTGCTGTGGGTTGTGTCCAAGTTTACAAAACATAGACATGTCCCGCCCCCAGTGCCCCATGGTGCAGGCACTAGGCTAGGGCTGTTTGCTCATGGGTGGTCACAGCTGGAAGGCTCGGGTATTTGGGGATTGAGGCTGATCGGGCCTGGATAGTAGGCCCCGTCCTGCTGGGTACACTACACTGGCCCATCTCTGATCCCTTCGTGGATCTGCACTCCCCCAGCATAGCAGACACCGGCCTTACACCTGCTTCATTGCCTGCAGAGCCCTGAACACAGTTGGGACTTCAAAAATGCCTGGTGAGAAGTCACGCACATGTGAACCGGCCTTTCTCCTACCTACCCACATGCACCCAAAAGTCTCATCCTGCCTAATGTCTAAGTGCCCTGCATTTAAGCTTTTATTTTTTGTTGAACAGGTCACCAGCTCCCTGGAGGATCTGGGTCAGGGCAGGGTCTCTGCCCATCTAGGACTGACAGGTATTCTAGTCCCATACAGTTGCCTCTATACCTTCAACTCAAGTGGGAGCCTGGGATAAGAACAAAGGAGCAAGTGAATGGTTAAAGGATGGGGAGAGGCGGCTTAGGTTTCATGCTAAATGGCCTTCTCACTGTGGTTTTGAACTGACACTGGGCTCTAAGGTCAATGCAATGGCATCCAATAAGCATTTTTTTAAGAGGATGTGTAGATAGAACAGAAGCCTCTTACCTCAGCCTCCTACTGCTTCTTGCTGGTGAGGGAGCTGAGGTTCCTGGGCAGGATTCTGACCCCTCCACTTCCACCCACACCTCCACTATTTTAAGCTCCACCTCTATGTCTCCCGGCTGGGATTTAGCTCAGTGGGTAGAGTGCTGCGCTGCAGTCTCTGAGGCCCCGAGTTCAATTCCCAGCACCGCAAAAATGGGAGGAGGGCCTGGCAATCCACTCCCAAGGTAATCCCGAAACAGTCAGCCATTGAAAACCCTATGAGGGTCGCTATGAGTCGGATACCGACTCGACGGCACCTAACAACAACAACAACAACTATGTCTCCAGCTCCCAATGTAGGACATCTACCTCTAAGCCTAGAAGCTTCTCCGCCCTTCAACGTCCTGAGAAGGCAATCTCATCTAGATCAAAGAGATATCAGTGTCATCATTAATCTCTATCCTAGGGCCACTCACTTGCTCGTGTGGCCTCATCCCTGGCTCCCGTTTGAGGTAGATATAGAAGTCAACTGACCAGAGCCAGAAATGGGACAATGGTGAGCTAGGGAGAGGAGGAGCACCCATCCTGAGTGGAGGTGTGGAGGTTCCTACATGGTGGTGAGCACCTCGCATGCAGCCCCCAATGATTTGTTTTGAAACACAAGGCTCCCCTTTCCCATAGTCCCCCCCTGGGTGGACTGCTTCCTCTGAGCCTCTCATAGTACATTATAGCAGAGGAAGAGTCCACCTACTGCTCCTCATCCAACCCCTCCCCTCTCCTCAGGGTCCCCAGTCTCTGCCGATTCTCCCAGAAGGGGCAGTTCCATGACTATCTCCAATGAGTCCTCTCATCCCCCACTCCCATGCCCAGTACGTCTTACCATGTGTTGCTGTCATGGCCCCAACATTCCTCTCACTTCCTCTATGAGCTCCTAATGGATTGTTCCCCTGTAGACTCTTGTCTCCATCTCATAGGGGGCCTAGGATAGAGGCCAGCCCCTACCCCAGGAGTGGTGCTGAGGGTGCCAGGAAAGGGGCATTCATGCCCTCACCCCACTGACTGAAGTGTGAGTTGGTAAATCAACTTTGCAGGGCCCTGAGGCAGCATCTATCACAATTAAAATACCACCTCTCTGGTCAGCAGAAAGGAACATTTGTCAGTCTTATTCTGTGATTTCTCTGCAGCCCTCAATACTGTGTCAGGCACACAGTGGACATTCCATTGGTGTTTGTTTTAAGAAATAATCTTTTGACCTAGCAATTCCACTGCTACGTATGTTTCCTAGAAAAAAGCTCATATCTGTGCAGAGCTGCACGTACAGCGACAATAGGAAGAAATGGGTGGGGGGGGCATGGGGCACAAAGATTAAAAATCCACTAATAATCAACAACCACTGGAATGTGAAGTGTGTGTATTGTGCCATGGCGCACCCTCCAACCTTGAACCACAGGGCATCAGTTTGTCATGGCCACAGAGGTTTTTCCCCATGACATGCCATTAATGGGGAGTCCCAAGTAGGAGGTGCTCATCTCCCCTCAATATTTGTGTGTGCACACAGGTGTGTGCTTGCCTGTTTGTCCACATGGGATGTTTGCAAATGCAGAAAACAAGGGCAATGACATAGCTAAAGCGAGTACAGTGGTCATCTCTGATGATCATAGGATGGAGACAAGAGGTGGACTGCTTATTGCTTCTAGTGACAAAAATATATCCAACTGCATCCAACATGTGTATATGTTTCATGCTATTGAGCTACAACTCAAGTACTGTAATAGTCACCCTTAGAATTGTACAGGTCAGTGATTTTTAGTATATTCACAAGATTGTGAGCCATCAGAGTAATTCCAGAATGCTCTGATTGAATATGAGTTGTCCCCACTAAATGTCACAGAGAGACTTGATCCCTAATGTGGCAGTGTTTGTTGGGTGTGGTGGGGCCTTTAAGACATGTTTGGGTCATGGAGCTGAGCCCTCAGGAATGGGTTGTTTTCCTTGCAGGAGTAGATTTGCTATCTATGAAGTTCAGTGTTTCTGCCTCAGTCACAAAGGCCCTTGACAGATCCTGGCAGAGGCCAGCACCCTGTTCTTGCACCGCTGAACCATGAGCCAAATAAATCTATTTTCTTTATAAATCCCATAGTCTGAGGTATTTTGTTATAACAGAGTGGATTAAAACACAGAACAGACTCCATCTGTTAGCTGTACTTCCTCATTCTCCTCTCCCCTTGTCCCTTGTCATTCATGTAATTACCTGCCTTCTGATTCTTTGGATATGTGAATTCTGGACATTTTATACAAATGGAATCATATACAGTATCCTTCTGTTTCTGGATTCTCTTGTGTAGCATGATGATTTTCAACTTTCATCCATCTCATAGCACATATCAGCACTTCATTCCTTTATTATAATTTTTTTACAGATAGGGTCTCACTCTGTTGCCCAGACTGGTCTCAAATTCTTGGGCTCAGGTGATCCTTCCACCTCAGCCTCCTGAATAGCTGGGACTACAGGATCCTGCCACCACACATGGTTAGTCCTTCATTCCTTTATTGCTGAAAAAAATTCCATTATATGGACACACTTCCACATTTGCTTTACATATTCATTATCTGATCATTTGGATCATTGTATTCTTTGACTACTATAAATAATGCTGCTGTGAACATTATTGTACAAGCTTTTACGTGAATACATGTTTTCAGTTCTCTTTATTATATAAGCGGGAATGGGATAGCTGGGTCATAATGATAACTCTGTTTAAATTTTGAGGAAATGCCAAATGGTTTTTCATAGCAACTGTGCCATTTTGCATTCCCACAGACAATGTATGAGAATTCAAATTTCTCCATCTCTTCCTTGACACTTACTACTTGTCATTTCAAAAAATTATAGCCACACCAGTATGTGTGAAGTAGTGATTCATTATGTTTTCAATTTTCGTTTCCCTAGTGACTAATATTGTTTAGTGTGTTTTCATGTGGGTTTTTACCACTTGTAGATGCCATATGTCTGTCAGCTTGTCATGCTGTGGAGGCTTGTGTGCTGCTATGAAGTTGAAAACTATGCCACAGGTATTTCAGATACCAGCAGAACTACCCATGGTGGACAGGTTTCAACTGAGTTTCCAGACTAAGACAGACTAGAGCAAAGGACCCAGCAGCCCACTCCTGAAATAATTAGCCATTGAAAACCCTATGAATTACACCAAATTGCAACGAGGGCATGTCTCTCCTCTTTACTTCCTGTCAGACCTGTCAGTCCTTCCTGAAAATGTCCTCACAGATGACTTTAGAGATGTGTTTTACTAAATCTTAGGAGTCTCTCAATCTAGTTAATTGGACAGTGAAGAGTAACCATCACACAAAGCCTAATTATTAGGCTAGAATAGTCTAATAATTTTGTGAAAGAAAAAGATGAAAAATCAGAGGACTCAGTCCTACCTGATTTCAAGACTTATCTTAATACTAGAGACATCAAGGAATTTCATTCTCGCATGCTAGCATGATGTACCCTCTCCCCTGAAGCTGAAAACAGTTATGATAGGACAACCATTAAAAGTATCTGAAAATGATCCTGTGGGAAAATGGCAAAGGAAGAAACATTTGTTCAAGGAAAGTGGTCTTGGCTACAGCAGTCTGGAGTGGAGCTCACCTCTTGCCAAGTAGGATGAGGAGGGAAAGGAGTCAGTCTTGATTCAAACACCAAGACGCTAGCGTTCTTACCAAGCTCCAGAAGATTTCCTTGAGGAAATGCGCTTCATTTATTCAAAGTTCCAGGAAAGTGCAGCTAAGAGGTGGGGGTTCTTTAGCCAATCCCCCAGTGGTGGCATGGAGGCTCTACCTTGGGTTCAGCACTGTGGAAAACAGTGGTCGTAGGTGACACTAGACAGGAAGAAAGGGAATAAAAGAGCCTCTATAGGATTTAGCTCAGTGGGTAGAGCACTGTGCTGCAGTCTCTGAGGTCCCAAGCTCAATTCCCAGCACCGCAAAAATGGGAGAAGGGCCTGGCAATCCACTCCCAAGGCAATCCCGAAAACAGTCAGCCATTGAAAACCCTATGAGGGTCGCTATGAGTCGGCTACCAACGCGACAGCACCTAACAACAACAACAACAACATAGCCATCTATTTCCCAGCCACCTTTGAGACATTAATATGAGCTTCCTCTGAAACAAGATGATGAGTTCTTGATCTGGTGGTCAGTACTTCCTTGGTAGATACTGTCCTTTGCAAATAGCACAGTTGCTAGGAGACAACATCTTACAAATGGCCTAATCTGTAGCCCAAGTGACCTGATCTATAACCAGAACTCACTTTACATATCAAGGCCACAGGTGCCTCCATGTCTGGGCTAGGAAAGGAGGTTCTCATTTAAGGCAGGATCCTTCCTCTGATAAAGAGAAAAACCTGTTTTACGGTCTAAGCCAAAGAGTGGGAAAAATATGACACACCTTAAAGACAAGATGAAAAGAGGGAAGGAATATCTGTCTCCTTAATGAGATAGAGACTTAAAAATCCCAAGAGTCCCTCCCCTCGATGCAGTGTCTACAGTCAGTAATGTCTGCAGCTTTTAACAATGTCTACAGTGTCCACTCCACAATATCCAGAGATGTACACAGTGTTCACAGTTCTCCGCAGAGTCCAGAGGGACCAGCAAAAGTATGTGGAAGTCTGAAGTTGTCCACAGATGTGCACAGTTGTTTACAGATGTTCAGAGATGCCAGTAACCTCATTGCTGGACCTATACACTTCCAGACCTCTAGCTCAGGAGCATAAATGCAGCTCTTCGTGGATTTTCACTGCTAGACTGACCCACTTTCTGATTTCTATCTCAGAAAGTGTAACTTTCTCTCTCTGTCTATCCATCTCTCCTCTCCTCATGCTAGTCTGACTCTCCAATCTGTTTGCCCTGGTTCTCAGGGCTCCCTCTCCTTTTCCAACTTTATATAAACCATCTTCTAAGTTCCCTTCTGGGTCAGTTTCTAAATTCTTTTATAAACATGACCAAGGACTGAGGTGTGCTGCCAGCTTCCCAGATCCCCCCAACCCGGGGCCACAGTAATGCAGGACCTTGGACCTGCTTTCCCAAATGGAGAAATGAGACACAGAAATGTTAAGTGACTCATTCATTGTCACCCAGCAGTAAATGGTGAAGCTGCAGATCAGAGACATGTGAACAACTTACTGTGTTCTGTATTTAGTCAGTCAAGAGTAAGGTCCAAAAAGTATTGCAAAGTGTTTAGAATTTTACAGCATGGGATGTCATAGTCAATGCAAATGTTATTTTTTCAGAGATCTCATACAGAGTCTTTTTCAGAGACTTGAAAGGAATGGAATGTGATAGGATTTGGAGCCGATGAGTATAACAGGTGGGACAACAGTATCCTAACATGAAGGTTGGGGGTTTGTGCATCAGAGAACACACCAAACCTGTGTCATTTCTACACCTATATAATGGAGAATGAAGCCTGGCAGCCAGGGAAATGAACCTATTCTCTTGCTCTAGTAGTTCACAGACAACTTTCCATATAGGTTAGAACCCAGGAACTTTTGTACAAACAGAGTCCATGATTCAAACCCACAGACTCTCACTTAGTGTGGCCACAATCATGCCCTACAATCTATGATTTATAAATGCATTGAGTAGGAAGCCTTCATGAACTTCATTAAATCCCACTGGTAGCAAGAGTGCCTCTAACATACCCACTCTTCCAGGGACAGACATGCAGTGGAGAGGAGCAACTTCAAGCACAGAGGTAGGCAGAGCATAAGAGTCAAAGAGGTGGGAGGAGCAGGCCTTTGTCCCTGAAGGTTTCACTTTATCTCAAATCCCTTTTCTTTATAGATATGGATGGAAGTGATGATCACACATGGCTTTTTAGATCCCCCAAAGGCCTGCAGCTGTACCACTGAGGCATCAGATCCCATCAGATCTCAGAAGCTAAGCAGAATCAGGCCTGGTGAGTCCTTGGATGGGAGACCGCCTGGGAACACCAGGTGCTGTAGGCTTGGGAGAAGGACCCAGTAGCCTACTCACAAAAACCAATCAACCATTGAAAACCCTATGAATAGCAGAGAAGCACTGACAAAAGTGTTTCACCTGTTGTATGTAGGGTTGCTATCAGTCAAACGCCCACTCAATGGCACATAACAACAACAATAAGGGCATAGGTTTTCTCAGGGTCCATATTATACACAGGATGTGAGGAAATGTGGTGCTTGTCCCCAGCCCCCATTGATTTGTGTGTCTTTCTTGCACCACCTCACCACTCCATGCAAGCCAGGACCAAGACTTAGGGCAAATGTCTTCCCCTCACCTAATATCTTCCCCTCACCTAAGGAGGAGCTCTTCTGTCGTCTTCTTTTAGCTGTCATGCTCTTGATCTTCTCTGCTATCCCACACCAGACAGCTTCCCCTGGCAGCTAAGAGATCTAGCACTGCTCCTTGCTCTAGTGTCCTAGCCTGAAGAGGATGGCCCTCACTGAGGAGAAGGATCCCAGTCCCAGGAGCCATTACCAACACAGAACCACCCTGAGCATCAGTGGACCATGGCAGTGGCTAACCTCTAAAATGAAGTTTTGCCTCACATTCCAGCTGTCCCTGCACTGCTTTCCTATCACAGAAAGCAAGACAGAGGAGGAAGTACCCACAATCCTTCTTCAGGAATACTGTACCCTCCATGCCGCCATGTTATTTCCTCTGCCCCAAATCCTGGCACTGCTTGCACCATTCTTAAACTTTTGATGTGAAGAAGTTTGGGAACATTTTTTTAATCCACAAACACTTGGTACTGTACCACTGTGGCATCCAATCCCGTCAGATCTTGGAAGCTAAATAGGGTCAGGCCTGGTTAGTCCTTGGATGGGAGACTGCCTGGGAACTCGAGGTGCTGTTGGCTTGGGAGACAGACTAGGCAACCCACTCTTCCCAAAACAATCAGCCATTGAAAACCCTATGAATAGCAGAGAAGCACTGACAATAGTGTTTTGCCTGTTGTACCTAGGAGCACTGTGAGTCAGACACCGACTTGATGGCACCTAACAACAACAGCAAGCACTCAGTATAATTTTGCCCGCTTTGGGGCATTTTGGAAACTTCATAGGGCAGTTTGGGTATTGGAATGACTGGATGGAGCTACTGGCATTTGAGGGCTGAGGACTTCTCAGATGCAGACATAAATATATGGAATTTTCCATGCAGGTACCTTCCCTGTAAATTGAGGGAAGTTTGTGTATTGCTTCACCTGGAATCTTACAAAAACTACTTGACTGCTTTGGAAAATCTCATCACTGGAGATAATTCTATTCTTACATTCTCGTCTGATACAACATACTGATATCAGTTTACCACTTAGCTGTGCATACCTGGAGGAAATAGAATGAGGAGAAGGCAACTTACCAATCCAAACGGCCTTTTCCAGGACAAGCTGTGAGTTGATGGGGAAAATTAACTGGGAGAGGTTCACAGTATGTTCTCTCATGTGTGAGTGGACAAACCCAGCTTTGTTACTGCACCCAAGTTCTGTTTCCATGTCTTTCTCCCTTTCCAGATGCGACGTTTCTTCCTGGAACACAGAAAATAGCCAGTACATCCCTGAGTCCTCAGGATACGGCATAGGGCTTGACACACAAGGGGAGGCCAGTCAACTATTGTGGAATCAAATACATGCTACATGGTTGGAGGACCAAAATCAGTGTCATAATGATGAGCCATTTGGATGTCAGTGTGCATAGGATGGGAGGGGAATGGAATGCCAGAGCTGTCTGACTTATGACCACGCAGCAAAGCGAGACCAACCCACAGTATTGATCCCAGTTATGCCCTTAAAGAGTCTGAGAAATAGTTGGTAGTTAGATGCTCATGTGTGGAGTTGGGGGAGAAATATTAAGGACTGATTTTGATGATTTGGCCCACTCAGCAGTAGGGGCCACAAGTCCAAACTTTGCTGAGCAGAACATTAGGCTGGAGACCCAAGGAAGGGGTGATGTCACAGCAGGAACCTAGGCAGTCTGGAGGCAGAATATTTTCTTTCTAGAGGGAATCCAGTCATTTTTCTCTTGATGCCTTTGGTTTATTTGGATGAAACCCCCTCATGCATTGTGGAGGGTCTCAGCTTTACCCAAAATTTACTGAAGTAAATGTTAGCCTCATCTAAAAACTCCCTCCAAGAAGATATCTGGCCTGGTGTTTGAACAAGTGCCTATGCACATGGTCTATCCATGTGAATACATAAAATTAACCACCTTTTCCAGATAATCCAAGTCCCATTAACCACCAAGATCTATCTTAGAAAGTCAGGAAAGCTGAGCATTGTGGCACATGCCTATAATCCCTGCGACTTGGGAGGTGGAGGCAGGAGGATTACAAGTTATTGGCCAGAGGCAGCCTGTGCAATTCATTGAGGCCCTGCTCAAAATTAAAAATGAAATAGAGGTTCAGTGTTAGAGCACTTCTCTAGTATGTATGTAGCCCTGGGTTCAGCACCCAGTACTGAAAAAAAAAAAAGGCAGGTGACTTCCTACTTCAGTTACTGTATTAAGCTCTTTTCTTGGTCCTAGTGTCCAATTCAGGCTCAGCCTAACTCTCACTTATAAACTGAAGCTGACCTGAATGTCCACTACAGCTAAGGCAGGTCCAGGATAGGCAGGTACACATGCATGTACAACCCCAGCAGACCCCCTATATACCCCTGGAAACCAGTTACAATTATTGGGGGACCCCAAGCAGGATGTGCATTAGTCAGTTATGGTAACTGACCAAGGTCCCCATTGTGGTCTACCACCATGGGACCTTATACCATAAGGTTCACCATCCAGTCCATAGAATTTGTTTGTATCTTTGATTCAGAGAGAGTGCCAGAGGGAAGTCGGTGCCAATTTAGTCAGTTCGTGGCATTAGTTTATCCCCTTTCCAAGTGTAGATGACATCTGGAAGTGTTCTGTGTGGGAAGCTCCATCACTGGGGCCACCTCTGATGTCCCTCTGTTGGGTGTCGAGCTCTGTTGGGTGTGATCAGAGGCCAACAGGCAGATCAAATTCATCTTTTTCTTTTTGTCTTTTTCTTTTAGTACTGGAGGGTTGGATCCAGGTCCTTGTCCACACTCTCAAGTGCTTTACCACTGGGCTGCATCCCTAGCCCATTTTCTATTTTTATCTTGAGACAGGGTCTCACTAATTTACACAGGCTGCCTCTGGATGCCAACCTCTGATCCTCCTGCCTCCACCTCCTGAGTAGCTGGGATTACAGGTGTGAGCCACCAAAATTGGCCCTTCTTTTTTTGTCTTTTTATCAGCCATACCCACGTAAAGAAGTCAGTGGGATTTCAACCTGCTTACAGTAGATGGAGGCTGGGATTTAGCTCAGTGGGTAGAGCACTGCGCTGCAGTCTCTGAGGCCCTGAGTTCAATTCCCAGCACCGCAAAAATGGGAGAAGGGCTTGGCAATCCACTCCCAAGGCAATCCCGAAGCACTCAGCCATTGAAAACCCTATGAGGGTGGCTATGAGTCGGATACCGACTCGACGGCACCTAACAACAACAACAACAACAGTAGATGGAAAGCCAGCACTGGGATTATTTCCTCAGGGAAGGGATAAATTTTTTAGGAACTGCTTTGAGAAATAGAGATCATTAATTTCCTCTTACCCTCCTGTCCCTCTCCCCAGGTGCCAGTTTTTGTTTTCTTCACTCTTTGGAAAGTTACTGTGTCTACTCCATCCTGTAGTCTAAGCCAGCAGTCCCTAAACTATTCAGCACCAGGGATTAATTTTGTGGAAGACAATCTAGTGCCTCTGGTGATCTGACAAAAGGCAGAGCTCAGAAGGTAAAGCAAGCCATGGGGAGTGGCTGTAAATAAAGATGAAGCTTCAACTGTCCTCTGGCCTACTGCTCACCTCGAGCTATGTGGCCTGGTTCCTAACAGGCCATGTAAGGTAACTGGTCCATTACCAAGAAAGCTTTGCTCCAACCCAGGAAACTGATGATTTTTTTTTCCCCTCACAATTGAAGGAGAGAGCAACTCAAAAAATTTTTAACATTTTCGGCCTATCCAAAGCTCACCTTTGAGAACATTTGGGTCTCTTCTCCTCTTGCTTGGAGAACAAACAAAACCTGAAGTCAGCACCTGGCTGTACTTTCCCCTCACACACATTATCCAGTAAGGCAAAAGCAGCCAAGACATCTTGTGAGCCAATTCTCTTGCAGATGGGTGTATTATTTTTAAATTCTATAAGTAGCATTTACTTCTCATAAAATTATTAAATTCTATAAGTAGCATTTACTTCTCATAACACAACAGTTCAGCTATTTTTTCATATTACAGGTAAATTCACAGTCACCCAGATACCAATGTTTCATCACACATATCCCTTCATTCCTCCTTTATTCAACCAACCTTTTCATTATATTGTAGTCAGTCGAGGTCTTGCCAGTGACTCACACTGCTGCTACCACCGTGTCAGGGGTCCCTCAAATTACCCTTATTTTCCATGATTCTCTGGGAGGACTTACAGGACTCAAAATACAGTTGTCCTCATGGCTAAGACTTATTATAACCAAAGTATACAAAGCAAAATCAGCCAGGAGGAAGGGTACGTTGGGCAAAGTCTAGAAGAAACAAGTAAAACCTAAGAATCTGTTCCCAGAGGAGTCATACAATTTATCATTGTAGTACTGAATTATGACAAAATGTGTGAAGTGTTATCTACCAGGGTAGCTCATGAGAACCTCAGTGCCCCAATTTTTTACTGGGGGCTGTTCATGTAGGCATCCTCTACCTAACATGTACCAAGATTTCAGATTCCCAGAAGGAAAACTGAATGTAGCATAAAACACACTGATTGAATAAACAATTTAGAAAGATGCAACCACTCTTTTTTTTTTTTCTTTCCGGTACTGGAGGTTGAACCCAGGGCCTCGTGCTTGCATGCTTTGCAAGTGCTGTACCACTGAGCTGCACCCTCAGCCCATTTTTTAACTTTTTGAGACAGCATCTCACTAAATTACACAGACTGTTTCTGGTCTTGAACTTGCAATCCTCCTGCCTCCACTTCCTGAGTCGCTGGGATTACAGGCATGCACCACTGTGCCTGGCTTTGAAGTAACCACTCTTATCAGGTAGATAGTGGGCTGGGGTTTAGCTCAGTTGGTAGAGTGCTGCTCTGAATAGTGTGAGGCCCTGGGTTCGATCCTCAACACTGCAAAAATAGGAGAAGGACCTGGCAGCCCACTCCTGAAACAATCAGCCACTGAAAACCCTATGAATAGCAGAGAAGCACTGACAATAGTGCCAGGCATGGCACAGCATCGGGAGTGTTTCATTCTGTTGTACATAGGGTCGCCATGAGTCAAACCCGACTCTATGGCACCTAACAACAATAACAATATCAGGTAGATAAAGCTGGGAAACCTCCCAAAATTCATGTTTCGGGATGCTAAGCAAGGGCCAATCTTATAAACTGGCCCTTTGAAGGATAATAGTCCTAAGCCTGCTATGTTAACTTTTTTCTCCTTTATTGGCAAATGTTAGTGGGATACAGACTAACACAGCCTTTGCTTTTTACATTATGCAATTATTACATCACTTTTGATTATACTTTTATCAGCTATGTTAACTTTTTTCTGCACAAATCTGAACAACAAAGATTCAAAATACACAACAAAGATTCAAAATACACAACCAAAATACACAGACAGAAGTAATAGAAAAATAACAATATAGAGAGGAACTGGATCTAATTGACATGTATAGAACATTTTACAGAAAGATAGCAAACAAAACATTCTTTTCAAGTGCATATGGAAGTTTCATCAAGATAGACCATATCCTAGGTCATAACACTCACCAAATATAAAATAGTTGAAGCCATATAAACACTTTTTCTAACAAAAATAGAAAAATAATAAATGAGAAAAAAGTTAACAGGAAAATTTCCAGCAACAAATAAATTAAGCCGTACATTTCTAAATAATCCATGTATCAAAGGGAAAGTCTGAAAGAAAATTAGAAAACACTTTGAAAGCTGGATGTGGTAGCACACACCTGTAATTCCAGCACTTGAGAGGCTGAGGCAGGAGGATCAACATGAATTCAAGGCCACCCTGAGCTATAAAATGAGTTCCAAGTCAGCCTGGGCAACACAGTGAGACTGTGTCTCAAAAAAAAAAAAAAGAAAGAAAGAAAAGAAAAATGCTGGGCATGGTGGTGCACATCTGTAATCCCAGTGACTGGAGAAACAGAGCCAAGAGGATTGCTAGTTTGAGGCCAGAGGCAGCCTGTGTAATTTAGCGAGACCCTGACTCAAAATAACAAATAAAAAATAATGGGCCAAGGGAGTAGCCCAGTGGTAGAGCACTTGCAAAGTATGTGCAAGAACCTGGGCTCAAACCCCAAGTGAAAATGAAAATGTAACATCAAAATTTGCAAGATGCAGTTAAAGCAGTACTTAGCAATACATTTATAGCATTAAATGCTTGTATTAGAAAAGAATAAAGCACTCAAATCAATAATGAGAGTTTCCACCTTAAGAAACTAGAAAAAGGAAATCAAAATAAACCCAATGCAAGCAAAATGAGGGAAATAAAGATTGAAGCAGAATCAGAGAAAGAATAAATATAACCAATGAGAGTAAACATTCTTTCTTTGAAAAGGTCAGTGAAGTATATAAACTACCCAGATTAACAACAAAGGAAGATTAAATAAAGACATAGTTTACCAATACATGGAATTAAACAGATTACAGACCCTCAGAAACTAAAAGGAAACTGCAAATAACTCTATGCACGTGACAACTTAGATGAAATGGAAAAAACAGACAATCTAAATAGAAACATATCTACTTTAAAAAGAAAACTTTAGTTGATCAACTTTCATAACAGAAATCTCCAGGCCCAAATGGCTTCCCTGGAAAATCCTGCCAAACATTTAAAATGAACTAACAGTAATTCTACACAAACTTTTCAAATAAATGGAAGAACAAGAACAATTCTCAATAATTTTGTCAAATGAGCAATACTTTGATACCAAAATCAGACAAAGTATAAGAAAAAGAATAGTCCAATTTTTCTCACAAACATAGATGCAGAAAATCTACAACAAATTATTAGCACATTAAACACTATAATATACAAAATAATAACAAAGCGTGACCAAGTGGGGTTTATTCCTAAAATGTAAAGGTAATGAACTATTCAAAAATCAATCAATGCAATCAACTATATTAGCATATTAAAGAAAAACCCATACAATCATCTCAATTGATACAGAAAAATCATTTGACAAAATTCAACATCCTTTCATGATTTAACAAAAAAAAATTCTGCAAACCAGAAGCAGAAGGGAACTTTCTTAACCTGATATAGAGCATCTATAAAGAAATCTATAATTGGCACCATACTTAATTGAGAAAAACTAAGTGCTTTATTTCTCTCTAAGGTCAAGAACAGGGCACTCCTGCTATCCAAAATTGTCCTGAAAATCCTATTCATTTCAATAAGGGAAGAAAAAGAAATAAATGGCTTATATATTGGTAAAGGGGCTGGGATTTAGCTCAGTTGGTAGAGCGCTGTGCTGCAGTCTCTGAGGTCCCGAGTTCAATTCCCAGCACCGCAAAAATGGGAGAAGGACCTGGCAATCCACTCCCAAGTCAATCCCGAAACAGTCTGCCATTGAAAACCCTCTGAGGGTCGCTATGAGTCGGATGCCGACTCGACGGCACCTAACAACAATATTGGTAAAGGGGAAATAAAACTACTCCAATCCAGGGGTGACATGATTATCTACATAGAAAATCCAATGGAATCTATGAAAAAAGTTCCTAGAACTAATAAATGAGCTTAAGGATATAAACTCAACATTTAAAAAGTCAATCATATTGCTGTGTACTAGCCATAAACAATTGGAATCAAAATAAAAACATACCTACACAAATCGTGGGGCTAGGGTTTAACTCAGTTGGTAGAATGCTGCTCCGCACTCTCTGAGGACCCAGGTTCAATACCCAGCACCACAAAAATGGGAGAAGGACATGGCAATTCACTCCCAAAACAATCCCAAAACAATCAGCCATTGAAAATCCTATGAGGGTGGCTATGAGTTGGACCTGACTTGATGACACTTAACAATAACAACTACAACAACACAGATCATTTTTAATACCTTCCCTCCAAAGCTTAGAAAAACATGAGTAGGATCCATATACTGAAAGCTACATGAAGCTGATGAAAGAAATAAAAGACCTAAATAAACAGAGAGATATATTGGGACTTTGGTTTGACAGAGTCAATGTAACTAAAATCTCAACAGTCCTTAAATTAACATACAGATTTAATACAATACCATTTTTAAAAGTCTCTGCATAGTTTTGTAAATATAGACTAATTAAAAATTATGTAGAAAGGCAAATGAACTAGAGCAGCCACATAATTTTGAAAAAGAAGATTTGAGGAGTACCACAGATTTTTTTCCTGTATTAGTAAATGATGATGGGATACAGAGTAATACAGCATTGGCTTTTTCCATTATGGATCCTTTACATCACTTCTAGCAACACTTTCATCGACCCACAAAGTTTATGGAGCCTTATGGCTAGTATGTAGTTAAACTCTGATACTTATTTTGGTTATGTGGTCCCCTATTTTTCCAATATACTCGTGGAGTTGTGCTGTTTATATTGAGCTTGACCTCTCCCCCTTCATCCCTCCTCATTGACCCTCCTCCCCACCCCATCTTCTCCAATCTTAGCTTCCCTCTACTAGATCCCTCCCTCCTTTCCTCTCCTTACATTGGAGGACCACGGATTTTAAGATTTACCGTGAAGCTACAGAATCGAAATAGTGTGGGATTGGCAAAGGAGTCGGTACACCTTTGTAAAAACCAATTAGCCATATTTGTGTGGAGAGAACTGTAGAATTGTCTCTGATTTGATGAAGCAAATACAATCTTTTCAACAAATGGTACTGGAACAATTAGAAATCTATGATATTTTTCCAGGAAAAATGAAAATTGTGTTCACACAAAAACTCCTACACAAATGTTTATGGCAGTAGAGTACTCATATTGCCAAAAACTGGAAAGAACTCAAATGTCCTTCAATGGGTAAAGGATAAACAAACTGTAGTTATCCCTACAATAGAATATTACTCAGCAACAAAAAGAATGCACAGCCTTTTTTCATGTGTTTCTTAGCCCTATGAACTTCTTCATTTAAGAACTGTTGATTTTCCTTGCCTACTTGTATATTGGACCATGTGTTGTCTTGGGATTTGCTTTCTTAAATTCTGTGTAAATTCTAGAAATTATTCTTCTATCACATGTGTAGGATGTGAAGATTTTCTCCCATTCAGTGAACTCTTTCTTAAATACGTTCATTGTTTCCTTTGCTGTACAGAATCCCTAGCCATTAGGGAAATGCAAATCAAAACAACACTGAGATTTCATCTAACTCCAGTAAGAATGGCCAAGATCAGCAAAACAAATAATAACAACTGCTGGTGAGGATGTGGAGAAAAAGGAAATCTTTTACAGTGCTGGCGGGACTGTAAATTAGTTCAACCATTTTGGAAATCAGTATAGAGGTATCTCCAAAAACTAAGAATAGAACTGCCATATGACCCAGCTATACCACTCCTGGGAATATACCCAAAGAAAGACAAGTCATCATACCATAGAGACACCTGCATCTCCATATTTAATGTAGCATTCTTCACAATCGCAAGGACATGGAATCAACCAAGATGCCCATCAATAGGAGAATGGATTTTAAAAATTGTGGTACATATACACAATGGAATATTACTCAGCAAAAAAAAGGAATAAAATAATGTCATTTACAGCAAAATACATGGAATTGGAGAATATCATCTTAAGTGAAAGTCCACAGGCTCAAAAAGAAAAATACCTTATGTTCTCACTTATATGTGGGAGCTGAATCTTATTTAAATGAAGAAAAAAGCTATACATACATAGATACATAAAAATAAGCAATCAAACTTAGCTAAGAAGGTGAAATATAAGCAGAGTAGAAAGAAAGAGGGAGGGAACTAGCAAAGCAAAGTGAAAGTTGTGGAAGGCAGGAAGGGGAGGGGAAATACTTTAAAGGGATAAAGGAGAGAGGAAACTCTCAGTGTAAATGATACAACTTTACTAGTGCATGGGAAAAATAGGAGAATATAACTCATAATTGTATACGAGTTTTACTATATATTCATCAAAATGTTCCATAAACTGTTAAGTTGATAAAAGTGTAACCAAATGCAATGTAATAGTTCACAGTGGAAACGGCAAATGCTCTATTACTGTGCACACCAGTAACATTTATCAATAAAGGGGGAACAGAATGCACAGCCAAGTGTGGTGGCACATGTTTATCATTCTAGCATCTGAGAGGCTGAGGCAGAAGGATTGTGAGGTGGAGGCCAGCCTGGGCTACATAGCAAGCTTCTGGCTAGCCTAGCCTATACATTGAGACCCTGTCTCAAAAACAAAAACAAAAACACACAAAAAAGAATGCAGCATTATTGATATGCTCAACAACTTGAATGAAATGCAAAGGCACTTACTGAGTGAAGAAACCAGTCTCAAAAGATTACAGGCTGTATTATTTCATTTATGTAATATGATACTGTGGTTTGGATGAATGGCCCCCAAAAGCCCATATGTAAAGCTTTGGAGCCAGGAGGGTGGTGTTGGGAAGTTCTGTGGTCCTTTAAAAGGTGGGACCTAGTGGGAGGTTCTTAGGTCCCTGAGAGTGTGATCTCAACAGGGATTGTGGGGCTCTAGCCGATCCTTTTTCCACCTCTCTCTCTCTCTCTCTCTCTCTCTCTCTCTCTCTCTCTCCTTCATCGCTCCAAATATGATCACATACTCTGATACACTCCAGCCATTGCCATCTAGTATCCTCACCAGAGGCCCAGTGGAAAAGAGTTGCCTGATCTTGGACTTGAATCTCCAAAACTGTGAGCTAAATAAACCATCGTTTCATCATTAGTGGTCTGTGTCAGGTATTTCATTATGGTGATACAAAGCTGACTAATACATATGAAACTCATGAAAAGACAAAAATATAGTGATAAAGAACAGATCAAGCCAGGTACCACAGCACATGCCTATAATCCTGCCTGTAATGAAGCAGGAAAATCACAAGTTCAAGGCCAGAGGCAGCCTGTGCAATTTAGCAAGACTGTGTTTCAAAATAAAAAAAGAAAAGGATCTAGGGGTACAACTGGGTGGTAGAGCCCTTGCCTAGCATGTCCGAGAACCTCAATTCAACCCCTCAGTGTTGAAAAAACAGAACAGATCAATAGTTAGAGCTTAGGGATGAGGAAGGGTATGACTGTAAAGCAGCAGCGTAAGGGAGTTCTCTGGTGGTGATATAATATTTCTGTATTCTGATGGTGATGGTGATTAATTTTTGTGTATGATAATTTTATGATGTTTTAAATGTTAATGGACAAAATTGCAAATATTCAAGTTGTACAACATGATGATATAATATGTGTACACACTGTGTGATGATTACCACAGTCAAATTAATTAACACATCCATCACTCACCAATTATTACCATGGGAGGAGATGGGGACATTAAAAATCTGTTATCTTCAAGCCGGGCACAGTGGTGCATGCCTGTAGTCCCAGCGGCTCGGGAGGTGGATGGGGGAGGATCGCAAGTTCAAGATGCTAGTCTGCATAACTTAGGGAGACCCTATCTCAAAAAGTAAAGAAAAAAAAAAGGGCTGGGGGGGGGGCAGCTCAGTGACTCAGCATTTGCAAAGCATGCAGACATGTGGCCCTGGGTTCAACCCACAGTACCGGGGGAAAAAAAAAAAAAAAAACCACCTGTCATCTTAGCAAATTCCAAGTAAATAATATGGTAGTATTAATTATTGCCACCATTCTGGACATTAGATCCCCAGAACTTATACAACAGAACTAGAAGTTTGTACCTTGGCCAACATTTCTCCATTCCCTCCTGATAATTTTTTTAAACTAAAAATTTGACAGGCAGCAAAAATTCTTGCATTCTGTACAGATGGATGCTTACCTGAACATTAGTTTTGATTGATTTCAAGCCATATATAAAGAGATTCATACAGCATGTCTTCTGTATTAATCAGCTGTCACCGCTGTTGCAGAAAAACTGATAAAAAGTAACTTATGGATGGGAATTAATTTAGTGGAAGCTCAGTTAGAAGATCAGTCCATAATGGCAGGAGAGCAGTCACGGCAGTGGCAGGAGGCAGGGTCTTGTGTCCGACCTTACATCTTCATGAGCAGGAAGCAGAGAAAGAGATGGTCTGGGGTAAAAACCTCTAAAGGCCCACCCCCGTAACATCACTTCCACAAAGCTAAACCCTGCTTCCTAAGTTCCATGACCTACCTAAACAGTGCCACTAGCTGGGGACCAAACATTAAAGCATTTGACCTTTGGGGGACACTTTGTATTCAAACCATGACATTCTCTTTTGTATTTCACTTCTTTCACTTAATATCTCTGTGTGTGCCTTAGTTCATTCTATATCATAGCTGTGTGGTACTCCATGGTGTAGTATTCCACTATGCCACAATCTATGCATTTCCTGTTGATGTGTAATTGGGTTGTTTCCAGCTTTTTGCTGGGTAAGGCTACTACATGAGCATTTTTGTATCTTTCCCAGGTCTACATGTATGACCAAGAATGCTCAGCACACATAGTTTATGATGGCAAAAAAGCAAATAAAACACTGCCTAACCATCCAATAAAAGAATGACTGAATAAATGACAATAACAAATAATGTCATATCATCAGAAACATCTCAGACTGTATGAGCCACTGCTTGATACGTTATACCAGCGTTAATCCAGTGGCTGTCATGATGATGGTTCATTGCTCTAATGACTACATGTGGGTCACAGTAATGAAAGGGGCATTGAGCTTGTGAAGTTCATCTTGGGGCTCTCAGGGAAGAGATGAGAACACAGGAAGTAGCCAATGACACTGGTGGCTGATCACCACAGAGCACTACATAGATGACCTTTCTGAGACCTGACCCCATGGTTCAGATCACAGTTTCAGAGGTTCCCCTGCCTGGCTTCCCTGAGCACCTCCAGGAAGGCAGCACCTGCTGTGCCATGGTTGGCCCAAGACAGACCTTTCCCACAGCCTCAGACTAACTCCTCCTCTTCTTGGACCAAACTTCCTTTCTCATGGTTTCAGCTCCCCTCCTGCCATGGCCCAGGCTGTAGAGCCAATGGATTTTGTGAAGGGAAGGCCTACAGTGCAAATTTTAAGCAAGACAGATTAAGAATATGAGAACCTTCCTTTAACCACAGAAATTAGCTCCTGGTAAGAAGAGCACAAGGAGGATGACATATGCAGATGATACAGAAGAGCACCCAATAAAACCCGGCCCTTTCAAGAAGTGACAGAGCCCATTCTAGGCTGCCCCCCCACCTGTCCACAATCAAAGAGGCTCCAAGGGCACCCAGAGGCCTGTGACCCCACCAGGAGTAATTGTTTAAGATTGTCCTCTCACCAAGCATGGTGGTGTATGCCTGTAATCCCACTACTCAGGAGGCTGAGACAGGAGGATCACCCCAAGTTCAAGGCCAGCCTAGACAACATAGCAAGGCCCTGTCTCAAAAAAACAAAACCAAAAACAAACAAGATTATCCTCTCTGAGGCCTTCCTGGACTCAGAGATGAGATGCCCCCTGCTGGTAGAGTCAGATATTGCTGGAGATTATGATAGTGAAGTCCGGGAGGCTGAGGGTGGTGCCAGTGTTCACCTACTGCAGCCTGAGCTCTCAGTGTGCAGAAGTGCTGGCAGTGTGCAGCCTGTCACACCCAGCACATGCTCTCAATCTTCAGAAAAACAGCTAGCAGAGTGTAGCCTTGCCATAGCCTAAACTCTCAAGGTGCCAAGCAAACTCTTGAGTTTATATGGATTTGGAAGTCCAGAAGTTGAGGTCAGCCACTCACATATGGGGGAGTCCTGATGAGAAAAAGGAGTTCATTCACACCCTCAAAGGAAGCAGGAGTTCACATCAAGTTCTCACATAGGGGATCCAGTAAGATATCCATCTACTCTTCAAACATCAAAAGGGAACAAAACATAAGCTACAAAATGAAAATATCTTAGAGCAAATTATGCAAGTGTTTAGAATCACTTCAGTGCTACATAACACACCCAGAATAGGAAGTGGAGGGATTCTAGGGTGTGGGCAGGTAACAGCTGGCCTGGGGACTGAGGACAGAGGGAACAGGAACCATTGTAAGAGGAAGAGGGAGAAGATGATCAGGAAGGGCCAGCAAAGGGCTGTGCTCAAGGCTGATGAGAACACAAAAGGCCTCCATTTCCTCATTTACTAGCTGGTGGTTAATGTAGAATTTGTACTCCTGGGATTGGTGGGAGAAAAGCGTAAATCATGGAGAATGGTCAGTGAGCATCTGGCACAGAGTAAAAGTGTGGGATAAATGTTGTTATTATTGCTACTATTAGCTTCACTGTATGCAGATTGTGACATGCTGTTGTCCCCCACAGGATGGGCACCCCGTTCAACTGGCCATGGCCAGATCTGAAGATGGAGAAAGGGGCCATGAGCCAAGTACCACAAGAAGCCACTAGAAATTACAAAGGCAGGGGACAAATTCTCCCCCTATTGCCTCCAACAGGAACACAGCCTACAGATTTGTGAGACTTTTGACCACCAGAACAGTAAAATAATAGATGTGTTCTTTGGGCGGATATTTTTTTAGGTTTTGTTTTTGTTTTTTGAGAGAGGGTCTTGATATATAGCCTAGGCTGGCCTCGAACTCAGGATCCTCCTGCCTCAGGCTCCCAAGTGCTGGGATTATAGGCATGTGTCACCATGTCTGGCCATATGTGTTGTTTTAGGTCACTCAGTTTGTTGTGAATCTGTAATGTTAGCAACAGGAAACTAATTCAAGTATGAACATGTATCCTCACCCCCTCCTTCCCTTCTGCCCTCCCTCACAGGCCATTTGTGTCTGAAACATCCAGCCCTGTAGCCTACAAGATGGTGTTGCTAGGATGCTAAGGTGGTTAACCTGTCCCTGGGTCAGCCACAGTGATAGAGGAGACTAAAGAGGGTGCAGGTCCCCTAGGCAGGGTGTGAGAGACCCAGCGCCTCATGACGGACCAGACCAGGAAGGCACCTAGAGCATGAGGTACTGGTATTGGAGAGTAGGGTCATTGCCGTGCAGAAACCTAACCATGTGGTTCTCAGGGCATCTTTGGAACTTTTTTTGCAGGAGGAATTTGGAAGAGTTGTTTAGAGATGCAAGTGAGAGAAGCCCTGAAGGAGTTGAGGGGTGGTTCTGATGAGAGTAAGGAAGACCAGAACACCACTGTCAATAGAAATGCAGACAGGACTCACAGTGTTTCAAGGAAAATGAGGACTCTATTGGGCACTGGACTAGAGGCGATTTGTGTTATATTCTAGCAAAGAGACTCTGCATTTTGTCCATGCCCTAAGATTTGAGTGAGGCAGAATTTAAAAGCTATGAACTAACTATGGAGGAAATACCATAAGGGAAACGACATGTAGAGGGCATGGCTTGGTTACTATTTGCTGTGTTCAGCAAGACTTATGGAAAAATAGAGAAAATGGCAGAAGAGCAAGGTGAAAGAGGAAAAAACCTGAGGCAGGGAGGGCTTCTTTGAAGTTGCTGCAGACTGGGCTGATTTTGGGCCAGTAGGCCTTAATTATTAAAAAGCTAAGCTCCCCCCACCCACAAAAGAAATTCCCCCAGGGCACAGAAGGAATTGGCCAGACACCTCTCATCTAAGGTCCCAGAGTGTGAAAAGGGAGTGTTGTCTAAAAGATGAACTCCTCCAGGATGCCCTGCTGAAAGGGGGCATGCCCAGGAAAATGGTTTCTCACCCTGGGCATACAGAAGCTGCTGCTTCTGTGGTTCAAAAGGGTGAAGCTACATCTTGAGCCAGCAGCAAAACTTGG
Organism: Pedetes capensis; assembly: GCA_007922755.1. NCBI lineage: Eukaryota > Metazoa > Chordata > Mammalia > Rodentia > Pedetidae > Pedetes > Pedetes capensis. The sequence continues at coordinate 25,327 of VMDO01015277.1, read as the reverse complement.
TGATGTTCACATGGTGCTGGTTTCATAGGCAGGCAGAATGCAAGAGTTAAGGGATGTTATGGAGGCTTCCACCAAGCTTTCAGAAAATAGCCTCCAGGGGTAGGAAGTGTATGCCAGGGGTAGGTGCCTGAAGGAGAAGCTCTAAAGACTTGGTATGTGAAGCTTTGTGGGTGAAGCCTAAGCAACAATACAGACCCCAGGATATTGGAGATGCCAATAATGTAAAGCATCTGCGGAGGGAAGCTCCTGGCAAGAAATTGAGCCAGCCCGAGAGGGCCATGGAGATGGAGTAGTGCAAGCCTGTTCATACCCAGACGATGCCACATGCCAGACGTCATGTATGCCAGATGCCAAACTCAAACAGAATGAGTTCATTTGTCCTACAAGATATTGGCCTTTCTATGGACCAATCTTTCCTTTCTGTGCCCCTCTTCCTCCCTTCTGGTACAGGAATGCTTACTCCATGCCATTATATGTTGGAAATATGTAACCTACTTTTTGTTTTTCAAGAGCCCACAGCTAAGCTTTCCTTGACTCTCAGTGGAGATTTGGACTTTTCAACATGGTTGAGACTGTTAAGATTTTGGGGACTCTTGAAGTTGGACTGAATACATTTTGCATTATGAGACAGCCATGACCTTTGGAGGCCAGGAGTGTTATGGTTTGGACCTAAATTGTCCCCCAAGGTCATGTCGTTTGGTTCCTAGCTAGTGGCGCCATCCTGGAAGGTTGTAGAACTTTGGGAGGTGGGCCTTTGGTGGAAGTAGCTCCCCAGGGGTGGACTCTTAGAGGTTTTTACCCCAGAATCAAAGCCCTGTCTCTCCCTTTTCCTGTTCTGCCATGCAATGAAGTTGTCTTCTATAGGTCCTGGCACTGCTGCTGCCGTAACTGCCCTGCCAGCATTATGGACTGACTCTCAGTGAGCTCCCAATAAACCTCTTCCCCCATAAATTTATTTGGGTTGGTTTTGCTTCGCCATCCCTCAGTGCTGACTAATACACCACTGTGCAAAGTGAGAATGAATTCTAGTGTTTAAAGGAAATACAGTATCCACATGTGTGGGGCACAACAAACAAACTGCTGGAATCTGTAGGGAATATGGGGAGGGGAGTAGAAAGGAGCTGGAGAAGTTTACGTTCTCTTAGCTGAGAATACTGGACAAGGGCTATTATTCTCAGGATACAAAAAACAAACAAAAAAAAAAAAAACACACCCAGGGCTGGGTATGTAGCTCAATGGTAGAGTGCTTGCCCACCACGTACAAGGCCCTGCGTTTGATCCCCAGCACCACAAAACAATAAATGAAAAAAGAATAAAACCACCTAAGTCACTCCTACAGACAGAATGTTAAGGGAGGAGAGGGTAAGGTTTTTTGTATTTTACTGTTTTAAGGTCAATTCCAGTGATAGCTAAATATATATACGGAGTTATCTCCTTTCTTAAAGAGTGCTGTGGCACACACCTGTAATCCTAGTTACTCAAGAGGCCAAGGCAGAACAATCACAAGTTTAAAGCCAGAAGCAGTCTACACAACTTAGCAAGACTATCTCAAAATAAAAAAATTAAAAAGGGCCTGGGGATGTGGCTCAGTGGTAGAGCACTTGCACAGCATGCATGAGGCCCTGGGTTCAACCCCCTAGTACTACAAAACAATTTTTTAAAGAAATTAACTATAAAATATAGAAAACATCATCGAAAGCATCATTAACACCTCTCACTGGCTCAAAGGTCATTTTCTTATGAACATATTTGTCTCTCTAAAGTAAAATATATCATTTTCCATGTTGTTTACTGTGAAAGGATTTCTTACAAAAAAGTTGCAAAGGCCTTTTCTTTCCCCTGGAGCCACTAGAGGGCACAATGAGGACATGATGCCCTGGCACTCTACAGTCAAGGACACTATCCTAAATAACCACAATACCACCATAAAATAAGGAAATTAGCATTGATATAATATTGCATTCTCCCTCTCAAATTCTGCTATAGTTTGGATCTGGAATGTCCCTCAATAGCCCAATGTATTAAAGGTCGAGTCCCCAGCTTGGTGCCATTGAAAGGCGGTGGGAACTTTAAGACATGGAGCCTAGTAGAGGGTCTTCTGGCCATTAGGGGGATGCCCCTGGAAAGGGATGGTGAGATCCCAGCCCCTTCCTTTTTCTCTTATTCACATCCCAGTCATGACACTAGCAGCTATGCTGTGCTGCATGTTCCTACCATTATGTACTGCCTCAACACAGGCTCCAAAGCAACAAGACCAACCAGCTATGGGGTGAAACCTCCAAAACTCTGAGCCAAAGTAACCATTTCCCCTTTCTATTTCAGGTATTGTGTTAAAGTAACTGAAAGCTAACTAACACAAACCCATTAAAATTTGACAGTTTTCCCAAGAATAAAGTATACATAGCACAAAAAATGCAGTTCATAATCACGTGTTCCCTTTCATTATTTTTAATGGACTACGTGGATAGTTCCCCCATCTTTCCAGCTTTGGTACTTTGGGAAACTATAAGCCCCTCAGTTGGGTTTGCCCCCTGTGTCTTCATGATTATGGTGAGGAATTTCACATATTTCCTCTGTTCTCATTGTTTCCTATCATGTAGACCATGATTTCAATTTGTCCCATTTCTGATGATGTTCACTTGGATCACCTCACTAAGGTGGTGAAGTTATTTTCCCATTTGTAACCAAGATATATTTTACAAAGTCTTTTGAAATTATTTAAATATTCTTTCATCAAACTTGCAATTGATTTATTTATTTGTATCAATATGGAGTCACAGTTTCCTCCTTTATTCCTATCATTTATTTTGATGCTAAAATTGTCCCCAGTTTGGCCAGTAGGAGTCCCTTCAAGCTAGTTGCTGTGCACTTCTTATATGTCCCCATCATTCCCTGAACACTCTTGTTATTAGCACCCCAAATCAAGGCAGGCTCTTCTTATCTTTTTCCTCTCATAGACCTGGAACTAACCATTTCTCAAAGGATCCCTGGCTCCCTTTGGTGGAGAGTGATACTTAGAAAGTAAGATCTGGGAGGTAAATGTGCCTATTGTTATTAGGGTATGGATTGTCCCATGAAATTAACAGTGCATACACACACATACATATGCACATCCATATCTATCAATCTATCCATGCAAATGCACAAATACTAAAAACCACGAGCTCATGTAGTGTGTCATCTCAGACTTTGTTCCAGTTTTCTTCCTTTGCATATTTGAAACTCCTTTTTCTAAAAATGAGAGATTTAGCTCTTGTTATCCTTAATATAAGCCATCCCTCTCCCACACAGAGATCTTCTTAATTCACTGTTCTTGTATCCTTTAGCCAGTCAGAATGGGGGTGTCCTCCCACTCAACTCCCAGAGACACCCTCATTGCTGCCTTCGGCTCTGAGTGCACTTCAGATTGTCCCGATGTACAGACACCTCCCCTACTGTTCCAGGGCTCTGACTCCACAAATTGGGATGCCCCTACACATAGACTTGCCTTGATCATCCTCACCCCATGGCTTTAGGACTAAATTGCTCAGGCACAAAAGGGAGAGGAAGGGGAAAATGGGGAAGGGAAGGAGTGATTCTATCTAAGAAGGATCAATTTATTAAGGCAAATTGGACCAAATCTAGGTAATATTATAAAGCCAGTATTTTTTCCCTCACTGTTCCCCATTTTCCCCTTTCTGCCTCTTTCCAAGAACTCAGGTCCTTCCTTGTTTCTAGAGTCCTGCCCTCCACCAAAAGTAGAAATGCTATGATGGGACAAGTGTGGTGGCATATGCATGTAATTCTAGCACTTGGAAGGCTGAGGCAGGGAGATAGCAAGTTAAAGACCAGCCTGGGCAACAGTAAAACCCTGTCAAAAAATAAAAGAAAGAAAAGAAAATTCTATGATGGCTATGGCTCCCATGTTACCATTTATAATTTCTACTGTCTCTCTGATGTTCAGTGAGGATGGTATCCTCCATCTGTGAGGCTAAACCTATCTTCTGGTGTAATAGAAAGTCATTCCTCTTTTAGGAATTGCAGGTGTGCCTGAAAATGGTCCCCTTAACACACATGACTGAGATGGACAGATATTCTCCAAGATGAGCATTGGTCCTGTTTTATCGATTTAAACATACTGAAGCTCAAAGAAATCAATGACTTGTCCAATACCACCCAACGAGGACTTCCAGGCTCTGGGCTTTGAATTCATGTCCGCCAAGCTCCAAAACCCACAGTTCCTGAATAGAGACCACACAATCAAAAAAGGAAGAGATTTCACTCCTGAGTCACACACTCCCCCCAACTATTTCAGAGACAATTGGTTCAGAGACACTAAGAACAGCCCACTGCACTCACAATCCAAGAAAGGCTCCAAAAATCCTGCAGAGAGGGCTCACAATTTGAGACATAAACCCCCAAACAGAACAAAGACCACACACACCGTGACAAAGATGCATCACTCACACACACACACACACACACACACACCAGACCAAAGTTCTCAACGTCGGAAAACAAAACATTTCAGATAACCTCACAGCCTAGACAGACCTCCATGGCATTCAAGACAGCTCCTGAGTCTAACACAGAGACCCCAAAAACAGAAACACAGAAGTTGAAATAGCTCAGAAACATTACATAACCTTAAGATAAGGCCTGCAGACATGTCAACGAACCTACACCCAGGATAAAGACTCTCAAATAGCTTAGATACTTTACTCTTTAAGATAACGTGACCCCACCAGAAGCTCAGCGACATTATAATTTGAGACAGAATCACGAGCATCGCAGAGACTTCACACACTGGAGTGCAGACTCCTACATACAGATCTCACATTCAGTCACACAAATGCCCAAAAGTTCAGAAAATGCATGTCCAGATATACTGACACACAAAATCCATGCATATAAAATACCCTACTCAGACACAATCCTCCAAATAGCTCAGAGTGATCAACTATACCCGAACACCGTCTGAGATGCCACACCTAGCGATATATGTCCCCCAAACTGCCTTACACACTTTACTTCCTAGGAAGATACATCAAACTCATACACCTCTCCCTGGACGCTAATTGAATACATCTGTAGGCATTACGGTGCACTGCCCAAACAGTCAGACGATGACTGTGACTGAGTTACAGATAAGACTGAAAGAGCTCATGTAAAGAAACTGCCCGTCCCGCAACTCATCCAGCGTCAGAATGGCTACGAGCAAGTGACTAGGGGTGAACTTTGCTGAGGTAGTATCTTCAGCCCCTTTGTGGCATTTAGTTGATAGTCCAAGCAATTGTACAATCTGAAAAGCCACAAACACACCTCACCCTCAAGTCTCCACTCCAGCTCTATAGCCTTGGTACCTGCCCCTAAAAGACATCCAATGGGAAACAGGTACGCGGAAGAAGAGTCCATCCGGAGCCGCTCAGTACCCCTGAAATGCCTAGGAAGTTATTCCCGCACAGACCAATCACCGCCCTAAGACAGTCCTTAACCCCGCCTCTCCACATACCACAACCAATTGCTTTCCCCTTTGTGGTCCCCAGCTAGCCTTGACTACGTAGAAACGAAGGAGTGAAGTTGTAGAAGTGAAAATGATGGTTGCTGGCTGGAGTGAGCCAAAAGAAAAGAGTGATGGGAGTAAGGACAGACCGGATAAAACTCTGTTGGGAACTGTGGTTCATGTGCCACGTGGGTTTAAGAAGACTCTCGGTCCTGTCACACACGCACAAGGGATGGACTCCCCCTCTCCTCAATGGTACGTCCCAGACAGAACTGTTCCAGCCCACGCGCCCCTTGGTGGTGCAAACAGGGAATAGCTGGTGTATTCAGACTCCCTTAGACCATTTCTGCCTGATCCCTAAAGAATGTGAGGGCAAAACACGGTGAAAACCTTGACTGCATGTTCGCTGCAGTCTTGAACATGGGGAATGTCTTCCTAAACTGGAATTTACCTCCCCGCAGTGTCCACCATAATAGGGAGCGTTATCAAACGCTTACTGTGTTCTGGGAATTGTGCTTTCTGGTGCCTCCCTGAGCAATGCAGCATAGGTCTAACGGGGCCTGCCAACCTGAAAACCCAGCCACAGCTCCACAAGGGACAGGAAGGATGCAGCTCTTGACGAGTTAGAAGGCCCAGTGTGGACCAGGTCTCTGTGTCTGTCTTTGACTATCAGTAATGAGAGGGGGCCTGCAGCCATACCCCTGTGGCATCCGATCCCGTCAGATCTCGGAAGCTAAGCAGGGTCGGGCCTGGTTAGTACTTGGGTGGGAGACCACCTGGGAACACAGATACTGTAGACTTGGGAGAAGGACCTGGCAACCCACTCCCAAAAATCAATCTACCATTGAAAACCCCATGAACAGCAGAGAAGCACTGACAATATTGTTTCACCTGCTGTACTGAGGGTCGCTATGAATTGGATACCGACTTGATGGCACCTAACAACAACAATGAGAGGGACAGCAGGACCTTCAAGTTCTGTTACAAAAAGGACCATCTCCCAGGGCCACCAATGATACTAAGTGGGTCAAATAGATCGTGCCGTCATCCTGTCACAACTGATCATGTTCCCTAGCAGAATCCTCCACTTCCTTAGGTGTCTCTCATCATAAATTTGAGTTTTGTTCATTCACTCACTCATTCATTCATTCTGCCCAAATTATGTGTCGTGCACCATATGGGCATTAGGAATACAGCTGTGTAGAAAAAGACAAATACTCCTGCCCTCACGAAGCTTACATTCTACTGGGACACAGCTATGAGTCATTCTACTGAGACACAGCACAAAAATGTAAGCATAGAATTTGTCAGGTGGTGGAATTGTAGTAGAAATTAAATCAGATAATGAAATTGAGATGGGAGGGGCATTTCTATAAAGAATGGTCAAGGAAAGTCTGTCTGAGAATGTGAGATTTTGAGCAGAAACCTATAGGAAATAAATATCTGGGAGAAAAGCATTTCAGGCAGAGGTAAGAGCTAATGCAAAAGCAGAATTCTGCCTAGCATGTGTGAGGACCAGTGAGGAGGCTAGTATGACTGACACAGTATAACCAAGGGAGAGAGAGGTAGGAGATGAGGTCAGAGAAGTGAGGAAGGGCAGATCATGTAGGGCCTTATGGACCATGCTGAGGACCTTGACTTACTCTGAATAATCCATGGAAGATTTTTTTAGCAGAGAAGCCCCCATGTCTCTCTAAGAGGACAGAGGCCCAGGTCAACCAATGCATAGGAAGGCACTCCTGGTTTTCCCAAGGATGGACCCTTTCCTCAGCCCATCTGCAGCTGAACATGCCTTCCCTGGACAATAGACTCAGGGAGATCTCCTAAAACTGCTCCCCATGAAAATTCACGTGAAACAACAATACCTTCAGGAGAAATGTGCAAAAGTCCTCGTGGCATGAATGAGGTCTCATTGAGCCTTGTGTATGAGAGAGTCAAAGCAACTGACACAAAGAAGGCAAACACAAAAAGAGCATTAGAGAGACAAGGACAGAAAGACTATTTCTGGCAGCTTACTGTCCCCACTTAATTAGTACCCAGAGTTCTGGCCACTCCCATCCATGCTTCTGGGATCTGTGCCTGCCTCCACAGGAGAAAGGATACCCCTCCCCAGGAAGTGTTCCTAGGAAGCCGCCTTTATCCAGGTTCTTAATCATAAGGGAATCCCCTCCCCAGCGTGTTGACACATATCAGGACCCTTTGCCATCAGGACAAGGACATGTTCCAACTATGGATAGGCCCATGCTGTAAACAGGAATTCCCACAACCTTTCAAGCCCTTGGATGGTCCCCTGCCTAAAAATATCCCTCTCGGTGCAAAAAAAAAAAAAATTTTTTTTAAAGAGGTTAGGGGAGACAAGGGTCCCTACATTTGCTGTGGAATCTTGTGCAAATTGATGAATCTAAGGCATTTCTCTACCTGTATAGACACTCCTTGGAGCTGGGATTTAGCTCAGTTGTAGAGCACTGCTGTGCGGTCTCTGAGATCCGGAGTTCGATTCTCAGCACTGCAAAAATGGGAGAAGGACATGGCAATCTACTCTCGAGGCAATCCCAAAACAGTCAGCCATTGAAAACTCTATGAGGGTCGCTATGAGTCAGACACAACTCGATGGCACCTAACAATAGCAACAACATAGACACTCCTTATCTCTACTTTACACTAGTATCTCCACAGATAATGTGAGAATTGCATCCTGCACATCACATACCAAGGAGAGAGAGAGAGGGAGGGAAAGAGGGAGAGAGAGAGAGAAGAAAGAAGAAAGAGGAAAGAAAGAAAGAGAGAGGGGGGAGAGAAAGAGAAAGAGAGAAAGAAAAAGAGAAGGAAATGTCCGGACAATGGGTCAGTTACAGAGTTCTTGTAGACCCTGGAAAACCTTTCCCTTTCCCTTTTCTTTGTCATTTTCCACCTGACCTTAGTTGTGTCTGGCCTTCCCCTAAATTCTCCAGTGAGTCCAAGTTTACATCCAGTTCCTCCCGTCCTCATGAGCTGAGGATTGGAAGTATACCACCTGTCTTCACTTGGGTTCAGCCACCTATTTTGCGAATGGTGACCTCCTTTATAGCGTGGTTGTAGCATTGAGTTAATATGTGTACATGGGTTTGTCACAAGGCTTGGCATAGAGCAAGGGCAGAGCTGGTGTCAGCAGATATTGTTGTTCTTATTAGCATTATTACCATGGTCTCCCCTGAGGATAAGAAGCCTTATGTTTTCATCTCTGTGGTACCAGGGCAGAGATGGGAGAAAAGCACATCAAACATGGTATCACCAGCCTTGTTCTATGAAAGGCACATCCTGTCTTCCTCAAGAAAAAAATGCAGATATATGAACAGTTCAGAGCCCTAACTCTCTGGACAAAGATCTTCTCCAACAATTTAGAGACCTCTAGACACCAACTGCTAGACAGCTCAAAAATTTCATACCTTGAGGACATAGACCCTCAGTCAGTTCAAGAATTCCTACATCTAGGTAACAGCTCCCCTATGTGTCTTTCAGCTTGTCATGCTGTGGGGGCTTATGTGTTGCTGCGATGCAGAAAGCTATGCCATCAGTATTTCAGATACCAGTAGGGCCACCCATGGTGGACATGTTTCAGCCAAGCTTCCAGACTAAAACAGACTAGGGAAAGGACCCAGCAGCTCACTCCTGAAACAATTAGCCATTGAAAACCCTGTGAATCACAGAGAAGCACTGTTAGATATAGTGCCAGAAAATGAGCCCCCCCCTCCAGCCTGGAAGGCATTCAAAATGACTGGAGAAAAGTTCCATCCTCAAAGAGTTGACCATAATGATGCTTAATGATGGGAATAGAGTAAAGCCCCTGGGACCTCCTTTTGCAGATGTGGCATTACTCAAAATGAGAAGAAACATATTGGCTGCAATAATGGACTCAAACATAAAAAGATTATGTGCATGGCAGTATTGGATAGTGTTTCATTCTGCTGTATTTAGAGTCTCTATGAATCAGATCCTGCTTGATAGCGCTCAACCACAACAAGAACAAAAGGTAACAGCTACTCAACTGCTCAGAGACCAAAAGGGTTTCTGAGTGACCCACTGAAACTTCTCAGACACCAACGGGATTACCGCCTACACCCCGAGACATAGACAAATCCTGAGTTCAGGGCTGCTGTGTGGGTGTGTCTGTTGTTGTTGTTGTTGTTGTTGTTGTTGTTGTTGCTGTAACAAAATATCTGATAAAAACGTCTTAAAAGGAGGAAAGATTTCTTTTGGCTCACAATTTCAGAGGTTTCAGGGCATGGTCACTTTGTTGTGTTGTTTCTGGGCTGTGGTGAGGCAGAACACCATGGTAGAAGGCATGTGGCTCACCTCATTGCAACCAGGAAGCAGAGAGGGAGACAGGAAACGTTCAAGGAAAAGATAGACTCTTCAAAGGCACACCCCCAGTGATCTACTTCCTCCAACCAGGCTCCACCCCTTAACTACCCATTTAGTATCAATCAGTGGATTTAGTATCATCCATGAATTAACCCACTGATGTTTTCACCCTCGTGATCCAATCTCCTCTTAACAGCACCATGATCTGGGGCCAAGTCTTCAACACAAGAGCCATGGGGGGACATTTCATATCCAAATCATGACAGTGGGCAGTGACACTGAGTCTGTATACCATCTGACCCTTTTAGGGAGAAGGCTCAGTTCTCACAGGTCCTCACTGTCTTCAGTTGCCACAATGTTGACCCAAGAGAGGCAGTTTTACACTGGGGATAGGAACGACCCTCTGGGATTTGGGGCTTCCCAACATGAACTCTCATATCTGAGTTCCAGGAATGGCCATCATCTGACCAATGTCGATCACCTCCAATCATGGCAATTTTTGTATCCTACTCTATGGGGAATTCAGAATGAATCCCAATGTACCAAAGAAGACACATAGACCCAGTCAGCTCTCATCTCTCAGCACCCACTATGAGGCACAGGATCTTGGAGAAGGGGGAGGGCTTTCCTTCACACTGCCTATGGCAACTCCCACTAAGTGTCCTCTGAACATCCCATCCCTGCCCCTAAACTCCTCCTGGTGGCAGCTATCATACCCCTTCTCTCCTAAAACACCCACCACTATGGGCCACAAGGCCTTCCTTCCACCTTAAGGTCTCCTTTATCCCCCTCACACAACCATGGCCAGCAGGCCTCAGTTACACCCTCTCACTCCCATTTACATCCCTCCAAAGACCCCTCAGAACCCTCCTTGCTCCCTGAAAGCACAGAACTCTATGCAGGAGAGACCTGTCCCCTGCTCCCCCAGAGGGTTCTGTAACAACCAGATGATACTTCAGACCTAGATTGAGAGTCCAGGACAAGTCTCCTAGAAAGGGGAGAAGGCCCGATGTCTGAAGGAGGAGCTACTTAAGTGTCTCTTCACAAGATGGGATGACATACAGAGCTTGGTCTATGGGGACAGAGAAGGGACCCTGGGAAGGACTGAAGCAGTATGAGCTCTGGGAGTGCCCAGACTGTCGTCCTCCTTGGCTTTGGTGTCTGGTGCAAGCTCTGCCCCGCCCTCACTTGGACAACTTGAGCCAAATACCTGCCTTATCATCATCAGTGACAGGAGTGAGATTTCTTCCAAGTGTCCTAGAGAGGATTATGTGGTTATGAGAAGTGCTTGAGACACTGCAGATCAGATCTAGCATTGCTTAAAAACTTACAGCCCCCCCCCCCCCACGCAGCACCTGTGGACTCAAGAGAGTGATCTCACTAAATCCACAACCAATCAACTGTCGCTTTGTAGGCTCCTGGATTATTGAAATCTGTCAAATGGAGACAGGTGTGGCCCAAAATGAGTCTTCCAGGAAATCTGAGTATCGGTATCAGCTTGAGGCCAGATGAAAACCAGGAGGACCAATTGCCTGATTGTGGTGATCAATGCAGCATCATCCCTACTTCTGTGAAAGGGTGGTGCTGATCATACAGGGTTGTTGTTAGGTGCCATCGAGTTGGTATCCGACTCATAGCGACCCTCATAGGGTTTTCAGTGGCTGACTATTTTCGGGATTGTCTTGGGAGTGGATTGCCACATCCTTCTCCCATTTTTGCAGTGCTGGGGATTGAACTCGGGACCTCAGAGACTGCAGCGCAGTGCTCTACCAACTGAGCTAAATCCCAGTCCGATCATACAGGGACGAAGGGCTTTACTGTCCCTCCACACACAGTATTTGTATTCTTAACAAATAGAGCCTCCCCTTCCTTGTGGTACCTCCAGCAGTGGTGCATTCATTCCCGGCATCTGCAATGGTGTGTTCCAGGAGGGCCACTTCCACCTTCCACACCTCATCCCCGGCCGCACACATCTAGGAAGTGAGACCCAACAGGGATGGTTTTATATTTATGTCCTGTGGATCATTCTGGTTGCCCTCAGAGTTTATTGTGCATTAGAATCACCTAGGGGGCTTGGTAAAACATCATTGCTGGGTTCCACCTCCCAAAGTTTCTGATTCAGTGGGACTGAGGCAGACCCAAGAATTTCCAATCAAGTTGGCAATCAAGATTAATCATCACACAAAGGGAAAATGTTCATAGTGGGGCCCAAGGCGTGTGTGTGTGTGTGTGTGTGTGTGTGTGTGTGTGTGTGTGGTGTTTAAATACAGAGAAATATGTTTGAATGAAAACAATGAAATGCCCAGATCTCACTGCACTGGTAAGGTGGGATGGGAACAAATGTATGTAGTCCATGTTCTGTACACCAGGCCCATATTCACTTACTATTTGAATACCTCTTCAGAAAGCAAGATCTTGTGATGAAATCAATACCTGCACCACAGAGCCTTTCTGTGCAAGACAGTTAATGTACATAAGAGAACCCAGGTCACCCATAAGTACAGACAGACAACACAATGGATCTGATAAATGTTCCCTGCTTGTCATTGTCCAGAGTAGAGAAGACAGAGCTGATGCAGACCCCAGGTTCCACACCCCATCTGAGGGGCATCTTGAGTGCAACTACTGCTGACTCTCCTTGTGCAGGAAGGAGATCGCCGCATGATCAGGGTTTGTAATTTTCCCCAGAAAAGCGGGAAGTGTGGGTTCTTGTCATCTCCCATCTTTTTAAATGATAGAAACAAATTAAACTGACAAAAATTGTGATTCAGTCCACCTCTGTACACACCATATAGGACAATGTGTCTGGGAGTAGGATTGGGCCTCGGGACTCTAACGTGAGGCAGATATTTCTGAAACCCTTCTGGAGCCCTTTTGGAAGAGAGCAGAAGCTCAAGAAATGCCTTTTGAGTGAATGAATGAGTGAATGAAACCAACATAGAAATACAGACCTGGAAAAGCGTTCCTGTTCTCAGCCAGTGATGTCCCCTGTGATACCTACCACTGGGCTGGTTCTCCTCTGATCCTAGGGTCCTAAATCAACACTCCAATCCCCACCGCATGGTACACCTGCCCTCTGACTCCTTTACTCCACTTGTGGTGTCTTCCAAATACTCACAGTCCTCAGCAGCCTACTCTGATTCCTTCTCTCATTTTTCAGCCCCAGCAGAGCCCACTCTGGAATGTACTTCTCCAGACCCTACCCCCCATACCCAGCAACAGTCAGGTGCTTGGGTTCTCCTGAGTACAAATCTCAGCTGCTCCTTTTCCTATCAGCTGTGTGACCAGGGACCATTCCTTAACCCTCTCTGTGCCTCTTTCTCCACTGTGATATAGTGTTAACCTCACAGGTTGTAGTGAAGAGTAAATGAGACGATCCCAGTAAGAGTTTTCATAGGACTCAACACAGAATAAATGTGAGATAAACACTAGCCAATATTATTATTATTATCATTATTATTATTATTATTATTTAATTATCATTGTTTCCAGAGGCAGTTATTACTATTAATCATCATTTCACAGATGAGTAAACTGAGCTACTGTGTATCCGCTAACTTACTCAAGCTCAGCAGAGCCAGAGGGAAATGTCAGTACTCATACACAGGACTGTGTGGCCAGAGAGCTGCTGCGCACAATCCTTGGCTGTGCCTTATTCTACAGCAGTGACAGTGACAGTGGTAACTCCTGAAGGCACAAAAGTAGCCGAAGCCAAGCAAAGACCCTATCTGTACAGCCCTTGAAATAACTGAGGCCCCTACAACATGCTGAGGAAATATTAGGCATCCCAAGTGTTCTCACTCTCAATGAGCCACTCCTCTCTGTTCATTTCCTATGGACTGAGGGAATCCATTCTGTGGGACCTATCCTCCAGGGACTTCTGAGCCACCTATGGGATCATGTCTAAAGCTGACCTGAGCAACACTCACCTGTCCCTGAACTGCTGGGTGGGAATGTTGAACTCTCCTGCTCTAGGGGACTTCTGTCCCTGGGCCAGCTGACCCTGCAGGGCCTCCTTGCCAGCACTTTCCCCTTTAATGTCTGCAACAGCCCACATTCACTCTAATTTTGTCAATAAGCCAGCAAGTAAGGAATCGTAGGGACCAGGGTCCCACCACAAGTCCATAAAAAAACCTAGATTCACTCACTGCACATTTTGGCTCCAGGTATCCAGACATGAGACAATATCTATTCTGCCTCTAATAGCAGATTGTCTATAAACAGTGCCCATATAGCCAGGTGTGGTGGCGCACACCTGTAATCCCAGCGGCTTGGGAGGTGGAGGCAGGAGGATTGCAAGTTCGAGACCAGAGGCAGTCTGCGTAACTTTGCAAGACCCTGTCTCAAAAAGTTAAAAAAAAATGGGCTGGGGGCACAGCTCAGTGTCCCAGCACTTGCAAAGCATGCAGGCCTGAGGCCCTGGGCTCAACCCCCAGTACCACCCAAAAAAAGAAAAAAACAGTGCCCATATGCCACATACTTTATACATGATGTCTCTAACATACTCATCAACCTAAAAAATAGTAATTATCATGAGAGTGTGTATTGGTTACTTTTGCATAGCTGTGACCAAAATATCTGAGAGAACAACTTGAGGGATTTATCTTGGCTCGTGGCTTCAGAGGGTTCAGTCCATGGTTGCCTGACCCCATGCACTTGGAGAGAACATCATGGTGCAGAGGCATGGGGAGGAGGAGGCTGTTCACCTCATGGTGGACAGGAAGCAAAGAGAGAGGAAGAGACTGGGAACTATGCATAACCTTCAAATCATGCCCCCAGTGACTCATTTCCTCCAACTAGATCCCACCTCCTATGGGGAACATTTCGTATTCAAACCATAACAGAGTATAACAGAGGGAAAACCTAAATAAATGCTTAGCTTCACTTGCTTTTAGTTTACTCTAAAAAAATCACTAATTTTGGAGGTCACATGGCTGAGCAATATATTATTAGTCTATTAGTTTTGCTGTAGATGACACCTCTGACATGTGGGTTATAATGGTAATGGTTGCCTAGGTTACTTTTCAGGGACATGAGAGCCACCTTTTCTTTTTTGTAGTACTTGGGGTTCGAACTCGGAGCCTCACAATAGTTTGTAAATGCTCTACCATTGGGCTGCATTTCCAGCTTATTTTTATTTTTTATTTTGAGTCAAGATCTTACTAAATTATACAGGTTTCCTCAGGCCTCAAACCTGCAATCCTCCTGCCTCCTCCTCGTGAATCACTGGGGTTGCAGACATGCACCACTGAACTCAGCCTGAAGGCCACATTTTCTGAAGACACTGACTCAGTCACTTGGGCCTGTACACATGTTCATTGGGTGATTAAAGCAGAGTGAAAAAGCTCAGCATCTCTGCCCTCATATTTTATCTGTTTCCTTTGCTATCTTAACCTTTGAGTCAGGTTTCTGCTCAACTCTTCACGTAGACATGTTATTCATTTAAGGAATATCTCTCCAGAACTGGCAGTGCAAAATTGACCAAATGAAACCTCCCTAATCTCCCTTTTCCTCTTTCTCAGATTAATGATGACAAGATGAAGGTAACTGAAATATTTTCAAGGTTCACAGGGCCTCATGACCCTGTGCTTATGGACGTATCTGCTGCTAGGTTTCACAGTGCCTCATTCCAAACTGCCAGTGTGGCACCTTGAAGTCTCCAGTCATCAATTCTTTATCCACCTCAGTTCCTCTTCTTTCCTCCTTGCCTAAAGATGAAAGCAGCTTGAAACTTATGCTGATGTAAACTATTTTTTTCAGGACATTGGCCTGCCGCCTTCTCATTTTGCCA
The DNA here is from genome assembly GCA_007922755.1 of Pedetes capensis. Lineage (NCBI taxonomy): Eukaryota > Metazoa > Chordata > Mammalia > Rodentia > Pedetidae > Pedetes > Pedetes capensis. The sequence goes on along the minus strand of VMDO01015277.1, from coordinate 9,713 downwards.
GCATTATGAATAAATCTTTTTCCTTGCCCCTGCAACTTGTTCTTGATTCATTGGGCCCGTTTTTGAATGGTGGGCAAATGGGCTTGGGTTTGGTAACAATAGCAACAGTGGTTAAATCTTAGCACTGGGGCTGGGGGTGTTGCTCAATGGTACTGTTATCAGGGAGACACGGGGAGCTTGAGTAGGCAGGTCCAGAGCACAGTCCTGGGAATCTGATGGCAAAACCTCAGTCCTTGTATTCGGTGTATAAAAGAATTTACACCCAACACATAAGTTATAGTGGAGAATACAAACAGAATTCAGCAAAGCTGGTGGACGTTTAAGGAATAAGTACTGGGAAAACAAGGCACCTGGAGAAACTTAGGTAACTCTGCGAAGGAATTTAGAAAATCTGCATTCTGGCTGGGCGTGGTGGCGCACGCCTGTAATCCCAGCAGCTCCGGAGGCAGAGGCGGGAGGATCGCAAGTTCGAGACCAGAGGCAGTCTGCGTAATTTAGCGAGACCCTGTCTCAAAAAGTAAAAATAAAAATGGGCTGAGGTGCAGCTCAGTGGTCCAGCACTTGCAGAGCATGCAGGAACAAGGCCCTGGGTTCAACCCCCAGTACCGCAAAAAACAAACAAACAAACAAAAGAAAATCTGCATTCCCTGGGTGAGTTGGCATAAGGATGTTTCTGTTCCCCAAGGGAAGGTAAAGCCAGAGAACAAGAGAGTTGAGCAGACTTTTAGAAGGGAAAGTGCCTAAGATAGACAGAGAAGATAGGAGGCCCAAGAGAAGAAAAAGAGATGTGCTAGTGGTTACTGAAAAGAGAAAAGTTGAGGGTGACAAGAGAAAAGGAAGGGAGAGAGCTTGTGAGAGAGGAGTGAGCTTGTGGGAGAGGAGTGGAAGGAGAGTGGATGCACGTGCCCTCTAGTTTTATTCAAACTAGGGAATACCCAGTGTAACATCAGCCCTGGGCACCCAGCTCTGTGCACCTAGTGTGATGTGGGCCTAGAGTCCTCAGTTAGGGTGTGGGACCCATTTGAAAATGTCCTTCCAGTGTCCTCAGAGACACATGTAGCTTCATCATGGCAGAGCAGCAGGAGCCATTTTCAATCCCCTTTTCTTCTGTATTGTCTACTATTGCCTAAGCTAGCTACCTAACAGTAGAGCACTTGTATAGTATGCTGGAGGCCCTGGTTCTATCCCCAGTGCCAAAGAAAAATTCACACTGAGAGAATGTGAGACGTTCCCCTTAACCTCATTATCACAGGACACACACACACACACACACACACACACACACACACACACACACACCTTATGAGAAATATAGCCAAACCTCTTATAGCATCCTGGGCCTAACTCAAAAGTGACCTGGGAATTGCTTTTGGATTTATCCTCCTATGTTGAATAACTAGAAAATTGGGAGAAACAGTTCTAGGACATGGTAAACAGGAAGTGCAGGCACTGAAAACTGAGAAAAGGGGAAAATGAGGTGAGCATTGCACCTATCCCCAACTTATTGTCTGGAGAGTTTTGAGGCATCAGTGCAGGAAGAGGAAACAAAACACAGGGCAGCAGTCTCCGGGAGTTGAGGAAACACAGTTGAGAATTCAATAAGGCCAAGACAACTAGAGGTTCCAAGAAAAGAAAACTGCAGGGAGAAGAAAGAGCTTCAAAACAGCAAGCACTCTGGAGATCTGTAGAGTATCCTCATGAGTGATCAACTGAATTTTGATAGTGCAATTGTGTGAGGAAACTACAGCAAAAGAGTTACTACAAAGGAGTGGATGAAACAGTCCCAGAGTTCACAAAGGGATAGAAATCATTTATTTTCTCACCTGCCAGAGAGAGGAGAAACCTCATATTATCCAGGCTTTGGTGTATTCAGCATAATACTACCTCAGTCATGGGACAAATTAGCCCTAAATACTGTTCTGGTTTCATCTAACAATTCTCGAAAATAAACCTTAAAAGGATTAAACTGCCTCCAAGTAACTAAATTGCACCCCAGGACAAATTTCGAAATCATTTAAAGGAATTTCTCCTCCTCCTCCTCCTTGTCCTTCTTTTCTTCTTGTTCTTCCTCTTCTTCTTCCAGAATCCAAAAATTTAAAATTCAAAATGTATGACATCTAATTAAAATTATTAAGCATGCACAGAAGCAGGAAACATACATCTAATAATGAGAAAAATCACTCAGGAGAAGCAAACCTAGAAATAACACAAGTGATAAAATTAACTGACAAGTACATTAAAACTGCTTTTATAAATGTGTTCTATATGTTGGAGAGCCTGCAGCTGTAGCCCTGTGGCATCCGATCCCGTCAGATCTCAGCAGCTAAGCAGGATTGGGCCTGGTTAGTACTTGGATGGGAGACCGCCAGGGAACACCAGATACTGTAGGCTTGGGAGAAGGACCTGGCAACCCCCTCCCAAAAATCAATCTGCCATTGAAAACCCTATGAACAGCAGAGAAGCACTGACAATAGTGTTTCACCTGTTGTATACAGGGTCGCTATGAGTCGGATACCAACTGGACGGCACCTAACAACAACAACAACACATGTTGGAGAAGATAGAGGAAAGAGTGAGCACGCTAAGAGGAGATATGAAGATATATTGTTGTTTGTTGCTGTTGTTATTGTAGTTTGGCGTTATTAGGGGTTGAACCCAGAGCCTCTTGCTTACATGCTTTGCAAGTGCCCTACCACTGAGCGGCACCCCAGCCCATTTTTTACCTTTTTATTTTGAAGCTAGGTCTCGCTAAGTTACGCATGCTCCCTCTGGTCTTGAGCTTGCAATCCTCCTTCCTGCGCCTCCCAAATTGCTGGGATTACAGGCATGAGCCACCACACCTGGCTGAAGATATGTTTTGCAAAGCCCAGATTGGGGAAGGGAATCAAGATGGCGGATTAGAAACACTCTCCCTGTTAACTCTGCAAATGAAAAAAAAAAAAAAAAAACCAGAGTAGCAAAAGAGAAACTGGACCCTATAAGAAAAAATATAGAAGGCAACGGAGGGTATAATAAAAGTGTTAACGCAACCAAATTCATGCAGGAAAAAAAAAGGCTTTGGGACAGAAAGAACAAAATGACATGAGTCCACACCCTGGCTCTAACCCTGGCCCAAGAAAGGGAGGATCCAACTCTCCCCACAAGTTAAGCACCTCACCTGGGCAAAAAGAACCTATATGTCTTACTAACTCAAAATCCAGCTTAGAGATCTGAGTTAGCAGTGACTACCACAGAGTGTATACCTGCAGCCTTACCACTGTGGTGTCAGATCCCTTCAGATCTTGGAAGCTAAGCAGGATCAGACCTGGTTAGTACTTGGATGGGAGACTGCTTGGGAACACCAGGTGCTGTAGGCTTAGGAGAAGGACCAAGTAACCCACTCGCAAAAAATAATCAGCCATTGAAAACCCTATGAATAACAGAGAACCAGTAACAATAATGTTTTATCTGTTGTATGTAGAGTCGCTATGAGTCAGATACCGACTCGACTGTACCTAACAACAACAACAATCACAGAGTTAAAGGTCAGTGTTAGAGAAAAAAGTCCACTAACACTTCTCCAACCTCAGAGCAACAGGAGAAAGACAGTGGAAGCAGATCTCTGAAATTGACCTACAGGAGAATGGAGAGAAGGGACTGAGTGCATACCTGAGAGCCAAGGGACATAAATCTGCAGTTGCCATGAAACACTCACAGAGGGAAGGTGACACCTGAAATGTGTAGTGCTGAGAAAATAGGAGGGTGCACCTATGGTTTGTAAAGTTGACTTTGGCAGCAGTAGCAGCCCTGGCAACGACTGTGCCTGAAGGGCATACATTCTGAGAAATTAGGAAAATATACTTACACTTTGTAAATGAGATCTGGGTTGTGCCCACACACACAATGACAACAGCAGTGCTCAAATGCCTGCAGTGTGTACATACTGAGAAACTAGGAAAGTGCACTCACCCCTTCTAAACTCAACAACAGAAGCACCCACCACTACAGTCATGGCAGTGCCTGAATGCCAGCAGCTTGTACACGCTGGGAAACTAGGGAAGTGCACCCATACTTTATAAACTGAACTTTGGCAATGTCCACAGCTATCTCAGGAGCAGTACCTGAGGAGCATACAGGTTGAGAAACTAGAAGGGTGTGCCTCCAGTTTGTAAACTTGACTTCTACAGCAGCAGAGTGACTGCTGAAAATCCTGCTGGACGAGATCAGGCCATCAGGTGGTACTTCCTATGCAGGCCCTGGTTGGTAGACACCTAGACAGGACTGCTCCAGAGGGAATAAAAATATAACCCTCAGATCCAGGGTTTTGCTTCTTTCTTTAAATTTTCTTTTTTAATTTGCATTTTGCAAATTTTTAATCTTTTTTCCTTTTATATGATCCTATTTTATTATACTACTTTCAATATTAGTTGAACCCAAATTTTCTGTTAAAGAAAAAAGAGAACATTTATGTTCATAATTGGTATACCTCTTGCAACATATTAGCTGGCTTCAAATTAGGTGAGTTGTAATTATAAATCTGGTTTTCATTGGAGTTGTCACTATAGCAACAGATTGCTTTGTCCTGTCCAAGTGATACTGGGGATCAAGACCTCAAGAGAAGACTGTATACCAAGAAGACCCCTAAATAAAACAGGAAGAAACAACCATCCCAACAGATGTAAAAATCCAGTATAGAAATACAAGGGAAATGAAAAAGCAAGATGACAGGACTCCTCCAAATGACCATAACTCCTCAGTAACTGAAACCAAAGGTACTGAAATGTTTAAAATGCCAGACAAGTAATTCAAAAGTCCACTTATAAAAATATAAGTGATTCATACGGCAGCACAAATAAGCAGATGAATGAAATGACTAAGTGAATTCAAGTAGTTGACAAAAAAGTATCTTAGAAGAAAAACTCAGCAAAGAAATTGAGATCTTGAAAAAAATCAAACAGAAATGCTGGAAATGAGAAACACAATAGCAAATATAATCACAGCAGAAAGTAACACCAGCAGAATGGATCAAGCAGAAGAAAGAATCTCAGGGATGGAAGACAACATAGAAGAAACATTACACTGAGACTCCAACAGAAAAAAAAATACAAACACAGATTCCAAAAACTATGGGACAAGATAAAGAAGCATAACCTAAGAATCCATGGTACAGAAGGAGCCAAGACTAAAGCTAAAAGCAAAGAAACCCTGTTCAATGAAATAATAGTAGAAGCTCCACAAATATAGAGGAAGAAATAGACACCAAACAATAGATGCATCCAGAACCACAAATATACATGACCAGAACGGATCCTCTCCACATCATAATATAGTTGAAATGCTAAAGCCACAAGGCAAAGAAACAATTTCAAAGGCTGCAAGAAAAAAATACTAGTTCTTGTATGGAGGCAAGTCCATTCAACTTACATGAGACCACTCAGTAGTAACCCTGTAAGCCAGGAAAGCATGGGATATATTTCAAGTCCTGAAAGCAAACAACAGCCAATCCAGACTACTTATTCAGCAGTTATTCTTTAACATAGATGGAGAAATAAAAATCTTCCAAGATGAAGACCAACTTAAACAATTCATAACCACCAAACCAGCACTGCAGAAGATATTAAATGACTCCTACACACAAAAGAAGAAAAATAAACACATATATGATAATACAGGAATGAATAAATCCCATGAGAAGAATACGTGAACAAATGAAAGCTAAGAAAGTAGCAAGAATCTCTACTTTAGCAAACCAGCAAACCCCTAATATAAACAGGGGAAAAAGTAAAGAACAATTACCACTCAAACTCACTAGAAAAACAACCCAAAATACCAAATTCCTCTCAATAATAACTCTAAATATAAATGGTTTTAATGTTCCACTTAAGAGACCTAGATAAGCCAACTGACTTATTTGAGACCTGACTATTTGCTGCCTTCAAGAGATACACCTCATTTGAAAAGACACATAGAGATTGAAAATCAAAGGATGGAAAATGATTTACCAAGCATGTTGTTGTTGTTGTTGTTAGGTACCGTCAAGAGGGGTCCAACTTAATGATCTTATATGCAACAGAATGAAGCACTCCCCAACACTGTGCCATGCCCAGCACTACTGTCAGTGCTTCTCTGCTATTCATAGAGTTTTCAATGGCAGATTGTTTAGGGATTGGGTTGCTGGGTCCTTCTCCCTTACCTGCAGCAACTGCTATTCCCATGTGGTCTCCCATCCAAGGACTGACCAGGCTGACCCTGCTTAGGGTCAGAAAGGTTAGGCGGGATCAGATGTTAAGGTGCTATGCCAAGCATGGGGAAGTCAAAATAAGCAGGGGTTACTGATAACTGACAAAGTTAACATCAACCCAAAATTAATCATAACAGACAAACAAGGTCAGTATATATTAATAAATGGTATAATCAACCAAGAAGACATAACAATTATAAATATTTATGCACCAAACCCTGGCAGACCTAATTTTGTAAAATAAACATTACTGGCCATAAAGGAACACATAGTCCAAAAATAAAATAATTGATGACTTCAATATCCCACTGTCATCAATAGACAGATCATCCAAACAAAGAATCAACAAAGAAACCCTACAGTCAAGTCCAAAGACTAGCTAGACTTAAGAGACATCTACAGAATATTTCACCCAACAGACGTGGAACACACATTCTTCTCAGCACCATATGGAACTGTACCTAAAACAGACTATCTTTTAGCTCACAAACTAGCCTTAGCAAATACAAAAAAAATTGAAATCATTCTTTCTATCCTATCAGATCATAATGGAATAAAAGTAGAAATCTGTAGCAAGAGAAACTACAAAATTGTCACAAATATATGGAAATTGAACATATTTTTAAACAATCAATGGGTCATTGAAGAAATTAGAGAAGAAATTTAAAAAGTCCTAGAATCAAATGAAAATGAAAACGCAACCTACCAGAACCTTTGGGATACAGCAAAGGCAGTTCTATGAAGGAAATTCATAGCTGTGAGTGTTTACATCAAAAAGTCAGAGAAAGCACAAATAAATAAATTAGTGAAACATCTTAAGGCATCAGAAAAACAAAATCAAAGCAATCCCCAAACTAGTAAACAGAAGGAAATTATATAGATCAAGGCAGATATCAATGAAATAGAAACTAAAAGAACAGTACAAAGAATCAATGAAACTAAGAGTTGGTTTTAAGAAACAAGATTGACAAACCCTTAGCCAAACTAACCAAAAGAAAGAAAGAGAAGACTCAAATTAATAAAATTAGACATGAAAAAGGGGTGATTACAGCAGATATAAATGAAGCACAGAGAATCACCATGTATTATTTTGAAAACTTATACTCCCCTCAAAAGAAAAATACGGAAGAAATGGATAAATTCCTTAACACATATGTCCTAACAAAATTAAATTTAGAGAATATAAATAATTTAAACTGACCTATAACAAGTAAGGAAAATGAGGCAGTAATAACCTCCCGCAAGAAAAGCCCAGGTCCTGATGGATTCAAAGCTGAATTCTATCAAGTATTTAAAGAAGAATTAAGCCTTAGCCTTCTAGAACTATTCCATAAAGTAGAAACATGATGAGAAAGAAATCAAAACAACAATTTCATTCACAATAGCCTCCAAAAATAGAATAAAAGACCCAGAAATAAACCCATACAGCTATAGCCACCTGATCTTTGACAAACGTGCCAAAAACATACATTAGAGAAATGATTGTTGTTGTTGTTAGGTGCTGTCAAGTTGGTGTCTGACTCATAGCAACCCTACATACAAAAGGCAAAACACTATTGTTAATGCTTCTCTGCTATTCATAGAGTTTTCAATGGCTGATTTTTTAGGGGGGCGGAGTGGGTTGCCAGGTCTTTCTCCCAAGCCTACAGCACCCGGTGTTCCCAGGTGGTCTCCCATCCAAGTACTAACCAGGTCTGACCCTGCTTAGCTTCCAAGAGCTGACAGGATTGGACACCACAGTGGTACAGCTGCAGGTTTGGAGAAAAGATAGCCCCTTCAACAAATGATGCTGAGAAAATGGATATCCACATGTAGAAGAATTAAAGTAGAATGACATCTCTCACCCTGTACAAAAATCAATTCAAAATGGATCAAAGATATTGATGTAAAACCAGAAATTTGAAACAATTAGAAGAAAACATAGGAAACACACTTCAACAAATAAGCACAGGCAAGTACTTTCTTAAAAGGACTCCAATAGTGCAGGAAATAGTACCAAGAATTGACAAATGGGATTACATGAAATTAAAAAGCTTTTGCATAGCAAAGGAAACAACAGAAAGAGCCCACAGAATGGGAGAAAATCTGTGCCGAATATACATCTGATGGAGTATTCATATTTAGGATATATAAAGAACTCAAAAAATAAACACAAAAATATTCCAATCAATAAGTGGGCAGTGAAACTGAACAGATAGTTCTCTAAAGAAGAAATGCAAATGGCCAATAAATATATGAAAAAATGTTCAATACCCTTAGCTATGAGGGAAATGCAAACCAAAACTACACTGAAATTCCAACTCAGCCCAGGCAAAATGACTAGTCTCAACAAAACAAACAACCAATGCTTATGAGGATGTGTGGGGGAAAAGAACCCTTTTACACGGCTGGTGGAACCATAAACTAGTAAAGCCATTATGGAAATCAGTATGGAGCTTCCTCAGAAAACTTAAAATAAAACTACCTTATGATCCAGGTGGCTGGGATTTAGCTCAGTTGGTAGAGCGCTGCACTGCAGTCTCTGAGGTCCTGAGTTCAATTCCCAGCACCGCAAAAATGGGAGAAGGGCCTGGTAATCCACTCCCAAGGTAATCCTGAAACAGTCAGCCATTGAAAACCCTATGAGGGTCGCTATGAGTCAGATACAAACTCGGTGGCACCTAACAACAACAGCAACTATGATCCAGGTATACCATACCAGGCCATATACCCAAAAGAATCTAAGTCATAATACCATAGAGACATCTGCACTTCCATGTTCACAATTGCAAGGATATTGAATCAGCCCATAGGACCATCAACAGATGAATGGACTTAAAAGTGTGACACACACACACACACACACACACACACACACACACACACACACATATATGTATAATGAGATATTATTCAGCCATACAGAAGAATGAAATTGACCAGGTGTGGTGGCTCATGACTGTTGTCCCAGTGACTTAGGAGGTAGAGGCAAGAAGACCACAGGTTTGAGGCTAAAGGAAGCCTGAAAAACTTAGCAAAAACCCTGTCTCAAGATAAAAAATAAAAAAATGATCTGGGGTGCAGCTCAGTGGTAGAGCACTTGCAAAGCATGTGTGAGGCCCTAGGTTCAACCCACAAGTACTGCAAAAAAAGGAGGAGGAGGAGGAGGAGGAGGAGGAGAATGAAATTATATCATTTGAAGGAAAATTGATAGAACTAGAGATCATCATTTTAGGGAAAATAAGCCAGACTCAGAAAGGGAAATACCACGTTTTCACACATATGTGGATGCTACATCTACCTTAAAGGTAAACATATATATATACACACACATACACACACACACACACACACACACACACACACACACACACACACACATATATATATAATGTTAGAAACATTAACATTAGAAAAGGATTAATCTGGAGGGGGGATTAGTGGGAGGGAAGGCAACATGGGTTTAAGGCCCAAGTACTGCAAAAAAGAAGAGGCCCAAATTAAACTTCCAAAG